>NW_023611875.1:0-87110 GCF_013339725.1 Rhipicephalus microplus | reverse complement strand
TTCACTTGTCGCATTGTCTGGATATATGCCAAAAACTTTGCAGTGTCTCTGTAACTCCCACATGTGCAATCAAGCATTCGGCGCCCTGCGAGCGAACAAAGCTAAAAGAGCTATGGTAAACAAACTTTCAGTATTCAGTTTTTACGAAAACTCTCGTACTCAGTACCCTAACGACTAACTTATGCTAAAAACAAAACATACTGCATTAGACGTTCTCACGGTGTTGGTGCACAAAAAACTCAAAAAACAAATTAGAGACACTGCGAAGGGCATGCATGAATCACTTGGACAGCGTGGCTATGCGCCCCAGCTTTCTACTGAAATGTCTATTCTAAATTTATTGTCGAAGCGATATTGAAAAATCAAGCTTCACCACAAGAGGCGACTGTTCTGTTTCCACCAGGTAAACGTACAATGGTATGTCTTTACTGTCAAATTGGCACCTCCAAGATAACACTGATCCTTTGAATGGCCGACACAATAAATCGCACTTTTTTGAATTGTAGTATGCTATCGCGTGAAAGCTCAACTTCTGGCTCAAGTTTAGCATGGGGTGTTCATTACCATCATCTCTCTTCTTACAGAATGACACCTAGGTCTCGATCACTCACGTCGCCCCTGGACTGTGAATTCTCGGTCGTGATCGCGAGTTTTATCAAGACTGGAAGGCTGATCACTACTGCCTTCAAGCTTGAAAAGGCAGCTTTTTTCTTTAGCTCTTAGAATCCCTTTCGTCGTTTTTTGTCCCACGGAAATCATCGGTCGAGGCGCTGCGATCGCTGAACAAGCTTGGCTTCTGGGAGTGCCAAATTTTTTCACAGTTTTTTATAGGCTGCCAATAATCCTCCAGTGCTAAGTATTAGGCTCGCTAGGTTTTTCCGAAACCTTGGCTCTACGTTGTAACCTAAATATACATTGACTACGGTTGGCTCCTACCCCAATGCCAGTGAAACCCTCATATCTGCTCTTATGCTGATTCCCTCAATCTTTCTTCAAAGAAAGACACACAAAACGTAGGAAAGAAACACCAGCCTATAACATGTTCGTTTGGTTCACCATACCGCCTACGCCAACGCCGCTGAAAAAACCCACTGGGTCTTCCTGAGCACCTTCAATTACTCTCTTTTCCAACTGCGTAGCAAAATACAAAGCACTAGTGACCAGCGCATAAATCCCTCACGAGTTACTCTAAACGCTCATCGTGACTTTACGTTGTCACAAACAGTGTACAACCAAAATCAACCCGAGGTGCAATAACACATCAAAAGCACCTCGACAATTGGCATCAATTTTATAAAAACAACCAAGTGCCAAACGGCTGACGTTATCTTAGTGTGTAATGAATCCTTTCGACTAATTTTTAATTGATTTTATTTTATGCTAATATCATCCTCCGAATTCTCTTTTCAAGCAACAATCGACGTGACAGTAATTGTATGCGTTATTTCACTTTAAACCTCGAAAATACTAAAAATAAATCTTCCTCGTTTTTTATCGTCGTGACCATGCGTCTTCACTTAAAAGACGATTCCTCACATTCTGTTCAAACATAAATCCAAGCCGATTCGCTGATTCTATATATGGCAGCATGTATTTAGGCACCCACGAACTATACTTTCATGTTGAAATAAAATACCACTTGCTGTGTACAACTGTCCCACATTTTTTTTTCCAACTCAAGTTCTTGTTTGCAGATCTCTTGCTTCAGTCTTGTTTCAAGCTCATTCTTCTAATAAGCGGCATTTCTTTCGTTCAGGTATCTTCCACTTTGTTACAGCAAACGTGCACGTGAATGGGGGGAAAATGATTAAGAAGGAAGAATGAGAAAGGAATAGCTTGAGGTGAAGCATACAAACCTTGTATACCCATCGAAGTAAGAGGAATAAACTAAAAACATCCCGGCATATTGAAGTCTCTCCGTGGATAGCCGGGTGGCGCAGGGTCTGCCTTGTGTATTTTCTGGAGCAAAATGAGTGTTTCAATCAATATCCAAATATTGTAACGGAAAAGAAGAGACGCCGTATTGACGAGGTTGTGGATTAGATGTATTTGAAACCAGCGGTAATGGTTGTCACCGGTTGACCAGCGATCAAGCGCAGACAACCCTTCGTCTTCCTCGTCAGGTACACACGCGCGTCACCCCCTGGAATATCAATTATGCATGTATGTAGCATAGCTCATAGCCCCCGGCGGCATAAGTGCCATCTCTGCGCATATAAATGTAAACGTCACTAGAAGAGTGGTAGGGCTTCAAGCGTGCAACATGTACATTATCGGTCGCCTGTTCGGCACGTGAAGGTGACGGAGCAACAGGACCCATTTCATGTGTCACAGGCGTAACCACACGAAGGATTCGGTATGGACCTGTGTAGCGAGTAAGAAGTTTTTCTGACAAGCAACTTGACGGGTTGGAGACTAGAGCAGGACCAAATAACCGGGCGGAAAGTGTACGTCACGGTGTCGTTGATCCTACAAACGCCGTTGCTTCTCTTGAGAGGTGAGAAGGCGGGTAAGGGTGATTGCGCGTGCGTGAGCGGCCAGGGTGATAGCGCCCATGGTATAATCACTGGTCGGTACTGTAGGGGTTGGTATGATGGTGTCTAGAGGGAATTTTTGTTCTCAGCCAAGCAACAAAAAAATGGAGAGTAACCGACAGTGTCATGGCGCGAAGAATTATAGGCAAATGTGTCGTACGGCAACGCAAGATCCTAGTCGGTGTGTTGGTAGAAACATACTTAGTGAGCATGTCTTTAAGAGTTTGATTCAGACGCTCCATAAGTTCATTGGTCTGCGGATGGTATGACGCAGCCAGCTTGTGTCTCGTTTGACAGGACTTCAAGGTGTCGGCTATGACCCTCGGCAAAACGGTGGGCCATGGTCTGCAAGCAGCTGCTGTGGAGTTCCATGTTGCAAAATCACTATCCTTGAGGAGGAAGTCGGTACATTTGTGGCGCAGCTTGTTGGAAGAGCTCGTTTGATGGCAAAACGCAGTGACGTAGTCGTTGGCCACGGCAATCCACTCGTTACCCGAGGAAGACAACGAGAAAGAGCCAAGTAGGTCCAAGCCAACGCAGAAGAATGGATCTGACGGAATGTCAAGTGGTTGAAGGCATCCAGCGGGAAACGTCGATAGTGTTTTGCAGCGCTGACATTTCTCACAAGCCACAACATATCTTCTCACCTAGCGTGCAAGCCCTGGCCAAAATAATCGACGGTGTATTCGGCCGTATGTGCGTGACACACCAAGGTGACCGGCTGTCGGAAGGTCATGAAGTTTATGAAAACCTTCCAAGCGAAGGTGTCACGAATTGACAAACAGCAGGGCCGGTCCAACCAGCTCAAAATTTGGCGGTATAATACATCGTCGTGGAGCACGAATGAGCAATGAGACTGATTGGAAGATTGTAATTCGAGGCGCTCAATGACAGCACACAAATACGACTCACGGCGCTGCTCGTCAACGATGCATGTCATTTGCGAAAGGGAAAACACACAAGGGTCGGTGTCGGCGTCAGGCATAGCGCTCGACTCAGTAACCGGGTATCGGGACAGAAAGTCAGCGTCCTGGTGTGGGCGTTTGGACTTGTACGTCACCCTAGAGTCTTGCAGTCGCAGAGCCCAGCCCCCGAGCCGGTCAGTAGGATCCTTCAGTGACGTAAGCCAATATAGCGCATGATGGTCAGTTAATAGAGATAAATTTCTGCCATATAAATATGGGCGGAACATTGAGACTGCCCAAAAAAAGAGCAAGACGTTCACCCTCTGCAATGGAATAGTTGAGCTCAGCAGCTGTGAGGAGGCGGCTAGCGTAGGTGACAACTAGGTCTTGTCCCCGTTGGCGTTGGGCTAGGACGGCTCCTATCCTATGACCACTACCATCGGTTCGGATTTTTGTCGGAGCGGATGGGTCAAAGTGAGCCAATATGAGCGAAGCCGTCAGTGGCGTAAAGCAGCAGCTTGGTCGGTACCCCACGTAAATGCGAAGTCTTTCTTCAAAAGCTTAGCCAGGGGTCGAGTGATGAATGCAACATCTTTCACAAACCTTCTAAATTAGAAACAAAGTCCTACGAACCTCCGGACGTCTTTGACTGACTTGGGTACAGGAAAACTCGTGACTGCACAAATTTTCTCCGGGTCCGCCTGCACACCAGAGGCGTCGACAAGGTGGCCCAATGCCCCACAGCGTTGGTCTAGTGAATAAGATACTCGGCTGCTAGCCCGCAGATCGCGGGATTGAATCCCGGCTGTGGCGGCTGCATTTCCGATGGAGGTGGAAATGTTTTAGGCCCGTGTGTTCAGACTCAAGGAACCCCAGGCGGCCGAAATCTCAGGGCAGTCCCTGAAATTTCAGGGCAGAGTGCGACGACAGGAAGTCCATGCCGAAGATTAGATCGGGAGGGTAGTTTTCAAGCACACACAAATAAAACGGGAAGATGGCGGCCGGCAATACTAACACGAGTGGTAACACATTTCAGTGATGGCCACAGTTCCACCATCAGCGACACGGAGGGCTTTAGTCGCTGCAGGCGGGAGGACGTTTATGAGTAGGCGACACAGATGAGCAATCATTATGGACACTTGAGCTCCAGCATCAACTAACGCCATCCAAGAAATACCGTCCTTATACAATTCTATTTCATTTTTTTTCTTTTTCATTTTTCATTTTTATTTAAGGCAAAATTGTTACACTTTGCCTTGGGGGACACGACTAAAGGCTAAATAAACGCAAGTTCGTATTAGTAGGGATGTCAATAGAAGATATGGGTCAGTCGCAAATGATGCAGCACTACTTGCCAGAGCGGCATGACCTAGTTTTCCGTCCGAGAGGATCCATAGTTCACCGGCAACGGATAGCGGCGTATTTGGGGCGATGGGGAATGGTGGCTTTGAGGTGACGGCGAATGAGCCATGGCGCGACTGTTAGGGACGCCGGAAGAAGGGTATACACGACTGCGCGTATACCAACGGGAGTCCTCATATGGGCGAGAAGAGGAAAATGGGCTCCAGTTTTAGGGCACCCAAGTGCTGCAGAAGTAGCGGGAATTATGACCAACTCGGTGGCAGCGGAAGCAGATCGGTTTGTCGTCTGCAGTTCTCTATTCGATCGGATTGCAGGATCGTGGAAGAAAATGAGTCATGGCGTGGGGCATTCATTGTCATTAGTATGAAGGAGGCTTGGCAGACGGAGCCGGCCACAGGAAAACCGAGCTTTGCAATTGGCTGTCTGACGCCAGCATGAATAACGAAGACCGCCGGAGGCGTTTGTGTGGTGCCATGGTCGAGTTGAAGTGGAGGAAACAATGCCGGACTTGACACCCAAAGCTTCCTTCGAAATATACGTGTCACGCTGTCCTGCATGGGTGGTGCGGCACCGTGATCGGTGCAGGTTGATGTAACAGCCATGATAGGCAGCCACGTAAATTGAGGCAGAACACGGCGGATTTGGCCATTTCGAAGTGCAGCATTCCTTAATAAACATATCTACGGCCGTGACGTTGGTGTAAACGAGAGAGTGAAAGGCGTCGTCCACGATGCATTTGAGTATGTGCCTCACTCTGTCGTATTTGCTCATCCACTTTTTGGCACAACGTGTGCACGTCCTGTATATACGAGACATATGACTCAGTTGAGGACTGCACACGAGTGGCGAGTTTTTTTTTTTGCGCTTCCGATTGGCGACTGGGTCTCCAAAGTTGTCGCGTAGTCGCTCCTTGAAGATATCCCAGCTTGTGAGCTTGGTCTCATGGTCGTCGATTCAAACACGTTGGGTGCCGTCCAAGTAAATTATTACGTTTGCGAGCATCATGGTAGGATACCATTGGTGTTTCTGGCTAACATGTCTGTACATTCGGAGCCAATAGTAAACATCAACCCCAGGTTGTGCGGAAAATGTGCTGGGATCACGGGGGTAGGGCATCGTCAGGTATGTAGTGGCTGGCACTACAGATGGAGGCGCTGACGGGTTGTTGCCATTGGTAGCCGTGGCCGGAGACTAAATGGTGCGGCCACTGCGAAGCTTCGTGGTGAGGACGGGGAACGTTCCACCTCCTCCAAATATGTTACAAAAAAGAAAGACGCCATATCGTGAAGGTAGTGGATTAGATGTATTTTGAAACCAGTGGTAATGGTTGGTTGGTTGGTTTCTCAACACCTTGGTGCAACCCACCTTGGGGGATAGGCCATGAATGAGACTGGTGCCTTGCTTTTTAAATAGTTCACTTCTTGATAGGGAGGTTTGGATAAACTAGGTAATATAGGTAATAATTTAAAGGTGTCAAATTTCTAAACAAACAAAAAACTTGAAAAGAAAAATCTAATAAACCCACAAAAAGTCTATACATATAACAACTGAAGTTATTTATTTTTAGCATTACATTCTTTTAGATTCTCATAAGAAATATGTAACAGCGATAAAAAACGTTCCTGTGACTGAAACCAAATGTGACTCGCCAAGTGAAGGAATCACCGGAAGTGTCAAATTTCACTTCAACTTTCGTAGGGGTTCTTCTAGCAGATTTTTCTTTTGACTTTTGAATTTTTGGCATGACAAAAAGTAGTGCTCCAAAGATTCACTCTCATCACATAAAGGCACAGAGGTGACTGCGCCAGACCCCACCTGTGAAGGTAAAAGTTCAATGAAGGCACTCGACAACGCAGTCTTGTAATTCTTCCTTTCTTGATAAACACCACTTGTGGTTCCAAGAAAACTTTAGCTGTGGATAGTCTGATAAAAACAAAGAAGATGTTTTGAAGTTACTGGCTGTTGTGCGTTTTTAAAAGCGTGCCCCTGTGATCTATTCCGAAGAAGGCGAAATAGGTAAAACTGACCAATCAAGGGAAGATACAGCTACCTAGTGCTCCTGCCTGCTCACTGAGAGCTAAACCTTTATGGCTTGGTACCAAAACTAGGAATGAGCGAGTTGTGAAGAAGAAGATGCGCCTGCAGCGAGCAGCATCGCCAACGCCCGGCTCGCTCGGCTCGTGCTTCGGTACGTTGCTGTGCCGATCGCTGGACGCTTCTTCACGCTGTCTCGTCGCTGTCTTTAACGGCTAATAAACCTCCTAACATTTGGTGGAAGGTGCTGTTAATCACCCCGTTGCTACACCCTGGAGCTTCGAAGCCGCACGCTACCACCTGTCATGACTGCCAACGCCAGTACACCGACGTCTTCGCTCCAGTTCAACTGCCCTGGCCATCCTACGCTACGGCAGCCGAAGGTCTTCAGCGGTGCGGATGGGACCGACGTCGAAGACTGGCTTGAGCACTACGAACTGGTGAGCGCCAACAATAAGTGGGATGAAGCCGACAAGCTGGGCCACGTGATATTTTAACTCACTGGCGTCGCCGAATTGTGGTTTAATAACCACAAACATAACATCCCCACATGGAGCGTCTTCAAGACGTCGTGTGCTGAAGTGTTCGGTCGGCCGGCTGTCCGCAAGCAGAGGGCAGAACAGCGCTTGCGCGTCCGCTCTCAGCAGACTGGCGAGACCTTTACCAGCTATATTGAGGACGTCGTCGACCTTTGTCGACGTGTGAATGACACCATGCCCGAATCTGACAAGGTCAAAAACATCCTGAAGGGCATCGACGACGGCGCATTTCAAATGCTCTTGGCAAGGAATCCAAGCACAGTTTCTGAAGTCGTCAGCCTTGTGTCAGAGCTACGACGAGTTGAAAAAAGCAACGCACTCTGACTAGGCAGCCTCAGCCTGGTGGTGAGTCGCTGTCCAGTTTCGACTCCATGCCCGACAATTCACCATTGCTTCAGCAAGTCCGAGCCTTCGTCCGTGAGGAAGTCGCCCGCCAACTTTCCCTAGTTCCCTTTACTCACGAGACCACCACCCGTCTACCTGCCCCGCTTCGCACTGCTATATCGGAAGAGGTTGCACAAGCTGTTCCTCTTGCGCACTACGAGCCACCTCTATCTAGCCGTGGTCACTGCCCGGGTGTCGCACAGCCGGTAGGCGCTCCTGTCGCCTATCCGCCAGCCGTTCAGCCTGTGGCCGCGCCCCTAACCTATGCAACGCAGCCTGTGGCTCCTCCTGTCGCCTTTTCGCAAGAGATGCAGCCCGTAGCCGCGCCGCTCACATATGCAGACGCTGTACGTAGGCTCCCGCAACCACCCTACACCACGCGCTCACAGCCCGCACACCCGGCTGCTTATACTGCACCTTGGGCGGCAGCACCAGTCGCCAATCCCTGGAGGACGCCCGATAACCGACCGATTTGCTACGCTTGCTTCACTCCCGGACACGTTGCTCGCTACTGCCGCCGTCGACCTCAGACGTTCGGCAACTATGCCCGGTCGTTCGCATCCCGGCAGCCAACCCTTCGTCCAATACGGGCCGGTCTCGCCACCTCGCTATGCGCCTACTGACCACCTTGACTTCCAGCCGCAACGCGCACCCTCTCCTCGTCGGCGATCGCCCTCCCCCATGCGTCCACCGGCCCGGACCCTCCGACCAGGAAACTAAGCAACGCAGTTCAAGAGGCAAGAACTGCGCCGTTTTCGGACTGTCTAAGCCCTCGCTCCTCTCCTGCTAGCGTGGTCGCAGTAACTGTTGAAGGTTATTGTACTTTCGCCCTTGTGGACACTGGCGCCGCTGTTTCTGTTATTGCCGCTAATCTCTGCCGTTTATTACGCAAAGTAACGACGCCGCTTTCGGGACTGTCGCTTCACACCGCAAGCGCACAGCAAGTAACGCCTCTTGCAGCCTGCACTGCAAGAGTCTCCATTGAAGGCCTTCTTTACATCGTGGAGTTTATTGTTCTTCCTGTCTGTTCGCATGACGTCATCCACGAGTGGGACTTCCTATCCCACCATAATGCCGTTATAGACTGCGCACGCGCCGAAGTTGAGTTTTCACCCTTGTGTGATGTCCCATTACTGGACGCTCCTCATCAGCCGCCGAAGTTGCTCGTTCATGAAGATACCGATATTCCGCCTGGAAATTGCGCCCTTGTTCCCGTTTCATGCAACGCCTACACTGACGCTACAGTTCTTTTTATGCCTTCCGATATCTTCAAATGTCGTCGAGCTTTGCCGCTGCCTTTCGCAACAATTGACCTTGCCGCCGGAAGAAGCAACATGTTCGTAAGCAATCCGCTTTCCACACCTGTCACATTGCTTGCGGGGGAATGTCTCGGCCGCGTGCAGGATCTCGACCCTTCGTTTTTGTTTGATGTCCCGGACGACTACTGTGACCACCCAAAAGCACTGTCGGCACTTGGGGAGTCGTCCAATGATAGGTTTTCCAGCGCCATCGCCGACACTCTCACTCCCACCGAACATGCCGACCTGCTGGACCTTCTGCATGAGTTCAGGAGTTCGTTCGATGTGTTGCAACCTCAATGGGGCCGCACATCACAAGTCAAACATCATGTTGACACCGGACTACATCAGCCACTGCGTCAAAGACCATACCGTGTCTCCGCTGAAGAGCGCCGCGTCATCAACGATCAAGTCGAAGATATGCTTCGTAGAGACGTCATTCGACCATCTCACAGTCCCTGGGCATCTCCCGTCGTCCTGGTGCGTAAGAAAGACAGATCTATCCAATTTTGCGTGGGCTATCGTCGTTTGAATAAGATAACCCGCAAGGACGTCTATCCTTTGCCGCGCATTGATGACGCCATTGACAACCTTCACGGAGCGGAATTTTCTCGTCGCTAGATTTGCGGTCTGGCTACTGGCAGGTCCCAATGGCAGAAGCCGATTGCCAAAAAACGGCATTTATTACACCAGACGGACTATATGAATTTAACGTCATGCCCTTTGGGCTTTGTAACGCGCCTGCCACGTTTGAACGTCTTATGGATAATACGCTACGTGGTCTCAAATGGAATATGTGCCTCTGTTACCTCGACGATGTCGTGGTTTTCTCCCATGACTTTCCTACGCACCTCCTTCGCCTCAGGCACGTTTTGAGTTGTCTGACCAACGCTGGTCTGCAGCTTAACCTGAAAAAATGCCGCTTCGCTGCACGCGAGCTCGTCATTTTAGGCCACATCGTGTCCAAGCACGGCGTATTACCAGACCCAGCAAAACTTCGAGCAGTCGCAGAATTTCCCAAGCCGACGACCATGAAAGAACTTCGCAGTTTTGTAGGCCTATGCTCCTATTTCCGGCGCTTTGTTCGCAATTTTGCATCTATCATGTCACCGTTAACCCAGCTTCTTCGCGGTGACGTGAACTTCACCTCCTGGTCCCCTGCGTGTGACGTTGCCTTCACTAGCTCTGCGCCGTCTGCTCACTTCCCCACCTATTCTTCGCCACTTCGACCCGACGGCTCCTACCGAAGTGCACACCGACGCCAGCGGCGTCGTGCTAGGCGCGGTCCTCGCTCAACGAAAGCCCGGCTATTCAGAATACGTTGTAGCCTACGCTAGCCGCACTCTCACGAAAGCCGAAACTAATTACAGCGTGACAGAAAAAGAGTGTTTGGCTCTGGTGTGGGCGCTTGGAAAGTTTCGGCCGTACTTATACGGCCGCCCGTTCGATCTAGTAACTGATCACCACGCGCTTTGATGGCTCTCCACGTTGAAAGACCCTCCTGGCCGCCTTGCGCGATGGGCACTTCGCATCCAGGAGTACGACATTCGCGTCGTATACCGCTGCGGACGCAAACACTTTGACGCTGATGCCCTGTTCCGCTCACCTTTACCACCAGATCAGAAGTGCGGAAACACTTGCCTCCAGACCTTGTCATCGCTAAATCTCGACTCGATCGCCACCGAACAACGTCGTGACCCGTGGATCGCCTCTCTTATCGAATATTTATCTGGCACGCCCCACCTTCCAGTATCTCGATCCCTCCGACGTCAAGCTTTCCATTTCGCCATCCGCGATCAACTTCTTCATCGACGCAACTACGCTCCCGATGGCCGCCGGTGGTTGCTGGTCATTCCACGCACTTTACGATCGCAAGTATGCGCCTCCCTTCACGACGATCCGCAATGTGGCCACGCCGGAGTGTTCAAAACATATGAACGCCTTCGCCATCGCTATTACTGGCGCGGCATGTACAATTTTGTACGTAAATTCGTGCAGTGCTGTCCTGACTGCCAGCGACGTAAATCAACACTGCCACGTGCGACTGGCGCATTGCAGCCACTTCCATGCCCTGCCAAGCCATTTGATCGCGTCGGCGTTGACCTTACGGTCCCCTTCCATTGACACCAGATGGTAATCGGTGGATTATAGTGGCGGTTGACCACCTGACACGCTACGCCGAAACAGCCGCTTTGCCGAGCGCTACAGCTCAGGATGTCGCCTCTTTCATTTTTCAGCGCTTTATCCTTCTACATGGTGCACCTCGAGAGCTCCTTAGTGACAGAGGCCGCGCTTTCCTTTCCGAGGTCGTCGAAACTCTGCTTTCGGAATGCCACGTCATTCATCGGAAAACGACAGCATACCACCCGCAGACTAACGGACTAACGGAACGGTTAAACCGCACGCTAGGTGATATGCTCTCAATGTACGTGGCATGTGATCATAGCAACTGGGACCGTGTTCTCCCATACGTCACGTTCGCATATAACACCGCAATACAACCACCACGGGATTCTCACCTTTCTTTCTTCTCTACGGACGTGAGCCTTCCCATACAATTGATACTCTACTTCCTTACCGTCCTGATGCTTGCGAGTGTCCACCTATCTCCGATGCTGCTAGACAAGCCGAAGAGCTCCGCCAGCTCGCCCGTGCGTTCACCTCGGAAGAGCAACAACGCCAGAAAGAAAGCCGTAGCACCTCTCTTCCGGATCCCAGCTATGCCCCAGGGTCTCTTGTGTGGCTTGCCATCCCATACCGAACACCGGGACTCTCCTCGAAACTTGTCCCTCGGTACGAGGGGCCTTACACCGTTTTGGAGAAAACCTCTCCGGTTAATTTCCTAATTGAACCAGTTTCCCGATCGGACGACATGCGCCAGGCGTGCACGTGACATCGTCCATGTTTCCCGACTGAAACCGTACCATGAGCCTTTGCCTGAAACTTCTTAAGTCGCCAGGATGGCTCCTTTTTCAGCGGGGGCGATTGTGAAGAAGAAGATGTGCCTGCAGCGAGCAGCATCGCCAACGCCCGGCTCGCTCAGCTCGTGCTTCGGTCCGTCGCTGTGCCGATCGCAGGACGCTTCTTCACGCTGTCTCGTCGCTGTCTTTAACGGCTAATAAACCTCCTCACAGAGTACACAAAAAAGTTTGTGAGCTTAAGGCAGTACAGACCAAAGACTGTCTGTTAGAGCAATCACCGCTGATAGATCTTGGGGCACTTTACGCAATGCTCGGACTATTGCCAGTAGCTCAGCTTCGTAAATAGGGGTAAAGTCGGGTAATCCAATTGAGAAAGGCCAATCTAGAGAGGATGATACGATTCCTATGCCAGCGTTCTCTTCAAAAACCGAAGTGTCAGTCGCTATCACAATGAATGTTTCTAGATTGGCCAAATGATCTTCCAAAATGCCATATATATACTGATATGTGAAAATTTTGCATTCTTGGAAAATATATCATCAAATTCAACACTAATTGAATCTACAGTGTTGAGTACAAGTATTTCCAATTGGTTAACTTTTAAGGGGTCCAGAAGTTTCTGTATAGTTATTACTTGAGGGCACTGTAGTTAAGACCATTGCTGGTTGAAAAATGAGGTCTGCTGGTTAATGAACACATGCTGTGGCTTCCGCTAAGGTGATGCATAGATTTTAATGAATGTTCGTGCTGTTAGAATATGAAATCCTTTGATAAGAGAAAGCAGGCGGGATTCTTCGTAGAGGATATTGTTCGCTACAAATTTAGGTAGCCCTAGATATAAGTGTAAAAATTCGTGTTCTAGCAGAATCAGTGGTCGAACTTTTGTAAGCCGGAGCGCCAGAATACAAAACAGAGCCGATTTATAATATCGATGAATGTACATGCATTATATCATGACGAGCACGTCTCTACGCAAACTGGCACAATAATTACTGAGCCTGCGCAGCATCCCTACGTCACGTGCTCTTTTAGCAACATTGTTTTCTATGTGGAAACTCCTGTTAAATGTTTCGGTGTAGGTTACCCCCAAGTACCTAACTGACTCGACATGAGAAATGGCGTCTTGTCGGTACAATAGTGAAATTTGCTCTGGGGCATTTTGTGCGATAACTATGATTGTGATTTTGTTTATATTGAGGCATAGGTTGATATCCTCCAGCCACGTTTCTAGGCTATTCAGGTATGTCTGCAGAATCAGATACTGAGTGTGATTGTCCGCCGACGCAGCAAAAAATGCGATATCATCGGCATACACATATACCTTTACAGCTTGCTGTATGGGAATGGTGCATTGTAGTGCATAAATAATAAGGGTGATAGTACTGACCCTTGTGGTAGACCTGTCGTTTGCCTATATAATAAAGAGTTGGCACCAGATTGCGAGCAGTAAAATTCTCTAACACCTAAGAGAGCATGGATCCAGGCCACAAAATATTGAGGCAGTCCTAAGTTATGAAGCGATTCTAGCAGTTTGACATGCTCCACGCTATCATAGGCTTTTGTGATATCTAAGGTTACCAAAGCGGAGTATGGTTTCTGACATTGAGCAAGTTTAATTCTGCTTTCGAGATCCATGTGCGCACAACAAATGGAGCAACCATGTCTGAATCCAATTTGACATGGGCTCAGTGTAAATTTTTCTGACATACATCGATATGTATAAGTCTATATAAAATTCTTTGAACAAGTTTTACTACGTTCCATTTAAGTGCAATGGGTCTGATATTATTTAAAGGTAAACTCAGCACCTCCCTTTTTTAATAATAAAATAACTTTTGCTATTCTCCAATTGGGTGGAATCCAAGAGCATCTAAGTGAGTAAGCAATAATTTCAAGTAGGCCAAGTGGGTATATTTTATTTACTGGTTTATTCAGCGACGTTTTCATGCCATCAGGACCAAGAGCAGATTGGGGCAGTGTTCTGACTTCGTTTGCTAGTTCTGCAGGTGTGACCACTTCAAAATTTTCAGCCCTATGGGGGACGGGGTTTGGTATGAGAAAATCGTCGTAAAGCGACTTTTAAGGCCCTCTGCTATATCTTTTAGAAAGGCCTTCAGTTCAACTGGTGATGATACTACATATTTTATATTTATGACAATACTACATATTCTATATTTGTTCGTACTGGAAGAACTTTCCTATTTTTCAGAAAGCGAAAAAGTGCTTTTCTATTGACCGGCTTTGAAAGGAACTCACTTCGGTCGTTGTTAAATTGGTTCTTCGCTTTAGCGTTGGTTCTCTTAAAAATAGCGGCCGCATATTTTTGATAACTCCAGTTCCAGGGAAACTGGTTAAAATAATTTTTCCATGCAGCTTTTCTTAGTCTTTAAGGCCACGAACAGTCTGCATTCCACCAAGGGTTGGTAAAAAGTTAAGAGCTTTCAATTGGGAATTTTAGTTTATTCAACACCTCTTTTAAAATGTCGCTTATTTTGATGGTGTGTAGTTCTGCATCATTCGTTAGGTTAGATAAAGCGCCTCGTAATACGATTTCTCGAATGTATTGAAGTTTTATGCGTTACCGATGATGTATTCTTGGAGGTTATTGGACATACAACCTCGAACAATATTGGCATATCGGTCACTACTTGTTCCCGAGTAAATTGCAGACCATGATAAGATGAACAGGATAGTGTTAAAAGAAGTTAGATCAAGCACCGAGGAGGACTGATTACTCATAAAAGTAGGAGTTTTTCTGTTATTAGATATAAAGTTATTCTTATTCACCCAATCCCACACATAATTGTCATTAAAATCATTTTTAAAATCACACGAAATATGATGAGAACTGAAGTCACCTATTAATACAATATCTTTTTGGCAATAGTAAACTGCAGTATCTAGAGTGGAAGACTTTACAACACCGAAGGAAAATAAGCATTAAGAAATAAAAATGGGAGGGACCCAGGAATAGTAATGCCTAACCCTAAAATCTCGCTTTCTGAAGTGATTGACTGATAGAACCATTTTAGCTCTACGGACGATTTTAGATGAGATAAATATTGCCAAACCTGTACCCCGAGTCCGGCGGTCTAGACAAAATGTCCGGTAATGTTTAATCCTAACATACCTATTTTCTGCAAGCCAAGTTTGTTGTAAAGCAACAATATCAGAGGAATAATTATCGCGAAGATGAAAGTCTGTAGCTGCCGAAAAAATGGAGCGGCAATTCCTTTGTGGTACTTTTGAATTCCCTATTTTGAAGAAATACCAGCAGCACTCACTGCTTTCTCTAAGATGCCGTCCTTTCAAAAAATCTTTTTTGATGAAGTTTCCTTCTGATATTTTTTTATTTCTCAATATAGGACTAAGGAGCGTTGCGCCTCTATAAAAGCACGTCTTTTCATATATCTTAGTCACAGTGCGTTTGTTTTGGTGGTGAGACATGGGAATCGGAGTCCGAGCTCCAATCTAGGTCTTGCACAAGAGGCATAATTATTCTACGGCCATAGTTTGGCGTGTCTGGCTTTGACTTCGAAGGACCTGATTCCAATGGAATATCAGTAACCTTAACTGGTGAAGGTAGAGAAGGGGGCATGGAAGGTTGGTTACCTCCCTGCAAGATTGGAGTCAACTGAGTGCTCACTATTTGTGCCAATGAGTCCGTTAGTCTCACGAATAGAGAATATAGAGGCTTCGTCATGGTCCTTTCTACCATTGATGTTATTAGATCAGGCAACGACGACTCTAGCATCTGGTTTGCCCGGTTGGCAGTGGTGGCATAGCCACGTGAGCGCTCAGAGAGAATACAATGGGCCTCATGCCAGGAGCATCGTTGTTTTTCGATGATCTTTAGAAGTTGCAACTCATATGTCCTCTTGGGACAACTTTCATCGTCAGCTGCGTGATTTCCTCTGCGTAGGAAGCATCTCACCTTTTGGGTTGAACATTTATATTGTTTATGTTGGTCAGTACACGTGCGACAACTCACAACCAATCTACATCCCTTGAGGGTATGCCCATACCTTCAGCATTTCTTGCACTGCAGTGGGCGAGGGGATAGTGTATCTACTCGACAAATTAGTGGCCATGCCCTGATTTCGGTTGGTCGAGCCGAGCCGGCAAAAGTAACGATCACTGATTTGGTGGGGACCTTTATGTTCTCAACGTTTCGCGAGCATCGAAATACAGAGACTTCTCATGCAGCCACAAACATTTTAAGTATTTCAGGTGGTTTAAGGCTCAAGTCCACTCCTCGAACTAGTCCCTTCACACAGGCCAAATGAACAGGCACGAAACAGCCCACCGGCTTTGAGAGAAACGTACATTTTAGGAGATCTGTCATGCAGGCCTGGTCCGGCGAGCAGCACAGGATGCCTCCACATCCAAATTGACGCACCTCGGTAATCATTTGGTCCTTCTGATGTCACATCAGGGGTACCGCAAGGTAGCGTCCTTGGTCCTTTACTATTTTTAATTTACATTGACCTGCCAAATTATATATCATCTAGTATACGTATATTTGCTGACGACTGCATTGTTTATCGCTCTATAACAGTGTGGATGATCGCCAATCCCTCCAAAGTGACGTGGATTGCATTCACAACTGGTGTAAAGCATGGCTGATGACTCTTAAGATTTCAAAATGTAAAATTATCTCATTTACCCGTAAATCAGCTTGTTCGCTCTTTCCTTACAACATGAATAACAATAGATTGACTAGAACCACAGGTTATAAGTATCTAGGCGTTCACCTCACACAAAATCTTTCCTGGGTCGACCATATAACTACCATTTCTGCTAATGCTTCAACATCATTGGGGCACCTTCGCCGCAACCTAAAATCCACTACTCCTCTCGTACGTAAACAGGCCTACCAAACATTTGTCCGGCCCCAGTTAGAGTACGCATCATCCATTTGGTCACCTCACCAAAATTATTTAATACAGAGGTTAGAAGCTATTCAGAACAGGGCTTGTCGTTTTATCACGCGGAATTATAACATTTTATCCAGTGTAACCTAAAGCTCGAAGATAAAGCTCGAACTTTCGCGCAATCCATTAGCAATTTGTTGTGACATGGCGCTTTTGTCTCTCTTTCATAAATATGCCTACGCCACTCGATCACCGCTAGCGCAATTACAACTTTCCTCTCACTTATCGCACAGGTTGCACCATGACTTCAGCTACAACCGCCTCTACGGCACCACTAATGCTTTTAACTACTCGTCACTCCCGCATTGCATAGGACTGTGGAATGATCTTCCAAACAGCATCGCCCTCCAGCGTAATCACAACAAATTTTGCGAGCATCTTCTCAACCATTTCACTATTAATGCTTAGCTGGTCCACTTACTCCCGGGATTCATATATCCCCTTTTTCTTTTTATTTCATCATCGCAGTGAAGCTGTTGTTTAAATTTTTGTTCATTAACCCAAACCAGCACGGTAAAATGCGTAGTCTGTTTCACTACGCTTCATTTTGATCTGTCCAACACGCCATTGCATTTCTTTTATATGTTGTAAACTCACCTATTCATGTGGAATACATACGACTACTTCTGTACTTGGACATACTTTTGCTGTTCTTCACGTGCTACATTGTTCTTACTGACTTGTTAACCCAATTTGTTCATACTTTGTATCGACCCCCCTCACACAATGCCTCTGCGAGGCCTGTAAGGTACTTGTAAGTAAATAAAGAAATGAAAGAAATAATAAATAAATAATCGAAAATCTTCCGGAGTTCTTCCTGAATTAGTTTCGGATTTTTTATGCGAATGGACTCTCCGTTGGTTGGAACCAGGGCCCCAGGAAAGCTCTTCAGACCACTGCGCAAAAACAGATTGATTGGAAAATCACTGTTAGGAAGGGAAGCCGACCAGGCAGATTATGTCTGGCCGGGAGAGGAGAAGACATCATGTTGATAGGCTTAACAGCACCGCCTGATCCGGCCGCACCCCCACAGGAGAAAGCATGAAGGTGCCCTTGAAGTAGCAGCTGAGGTATATCCCGAATCGAAACCGGACGCTCAGGCCTCAGGAAGCGCCGGAGAAAACCATGAAGACAGCAGGGACGGAACAGAAGCTCCAACTACTTTGCGCGATGTCGCGTGAGCAGCGTTAGTCGTTAACAGTTGACCAGTGATCGAGCGGGGACAACCCTTCGCCTTCCTTGTCAGACACGCATGCGCGTCGCACCCTAGAAAATCAACATGCATGCATGTAGCAATATTATTGAAGCAGTGAATGATGACTAGTGGGCGAAGCAGTGGGATCGTTGGTATTATCGTAAATCACCTGCGACATTGAGCACTGACGCATGTAAGTGAGAGCCGAGTAGCGTACTGTTATACACAATGTTTATTTGTTTTAAATGGTATGTGGGGTTAAGAATTTCCTTTTTCCTTGATTATTACTGCTTTTTGGTATCATTTGGAGCCTGAAGTTGACAAAGACGAGGTCTGGGCACGTTCTCCTGCTTGTTATTGGTTGTTTGTTTATATGAAATACAACGCAGATCATATAGTGACCTTACGTGCGGCGAAAGCCAGTCATTGTCCTTGATCATCATCCTCATTGTTATGGGATATTGGGGGTGCCCTGCACGAGCCTATGCAAAAGTAAAACTTTTAGTCTGGAAAGCTCTTGTTCTTCATCGTTCTCAGTACCATCGTCTGTGGTGGCAGCGGTGCTGCACAGGACTGGCCTTGTTCATAAGCTACTTCGCGTCACAAAGAAGTGGTGAGAAAGAGGAGGAGTAATAAATGAATTGAATAAAAGTTTTATATAGAGTCAGTATTCTAGTTCCTGTGCTCACGGTTTGAGGGAGAGCATCGTGACTACTCCGCTATCCAGGTATAAATAAATATAGTACGACTAGTCTGGTTAGTACGGTTACATCATTAAATATATGGAGAAAAGGGTCCCAGATTTAGAAAAAACCCACCAAGACCCTCGCAGGCCGGTAGTAGAACCTCTCAGTCCCCTCTGCGTTTCCAGCCGCATGATAGCATAGAACGCATTATTATTATAGTCAAGAGTCCGAAGCGATCTCGTCTGGTCGGGGCAAACATAGTGCAAAGTAACGCAGACGCCGACCAAAGTGAAAAAAAGAGTGGCCATACGCCTTGCGAAGATTTCTATAGTCAATAGTCCGACGGAATTCTGTCTGGGCGGGTTCAAACCTTAGTCGGCGTTTTTGTTACTTTGGACTGCATTCTTATTAGCATGGCGAGACGCTTGCTGTTCCTCTTTTTGCTCAATTAGCTGTTTTGTCATGTAATAATTTGAGAGGGACACAGCGTGACACTTATCTACAAATAATATAAATTACAGGCCATTTACCACAGAAAAACGATTCATTTCACAGGCAAAACAGTATGTATGGCACTGCTGAGTACTCGGCAACTTATTACGAAATTCGAGTCTTCTTACAAAATTCCTAAATTTGCGCACCTAATACAAAACACTCGGTCACGCTGCTCAAACTTCAAACTCTATTCCGTGACAAAATACACTTTCCTTCAAAGAAAGTCTTCTTTCGTACTTCCGAACATTGTATATTAGGCCTATAAGATGCCTTGAATTGGCGTGCCAGTATTTGCCCTTACAATGGGGAACATGTGTCTATTGCAAAAGAGTATCAATTATATGTGCCGAAAATACGAAACTGGAGCAATTCATTTGTTTTGCGTGCCTGAAATGCTTTACATTTATTTGTGTTCCTCTTTTCTGATAGTGTCATTTTTTTGGCTCGACACCAAGTAAAATTTCTTTTTGTGTACATGACGTCTTAATTTGCAAATGAACACGTAAGGTTTCAGACTGATGACAACGAACAATAAAATGCATTTTGTACATGTACACTTCCTTCCTAGCAAGGATGCAGTCAGTCATATCTAGCTCGCTAAATCGTCATGTACATAAAGTAATTATAACAGGGTGTCCATCAAACAGTACCTTAGTTCAAAAAGCGCTAGAATCTTGTTTGTAGAAAACGCGGGTGCAAAAAGCACACATCCTTCATTTACAAATTTTGCAAACTTGTTTCGGTTGAACCAAGCTGCACATGCAAAATATTTAAAGAAACAAATGAACCTATTATACTGAATTATTTACTTCTACTTCCAAGTTATTCACAAAGTAGGATAGAATTTTTGTCACCAAAGTAGGTGGCCTTCTTCGTATATACTGGCAGTAAGTCAATGTAAGTTGACGAGTCCACGGGCTACATATATCCTCGAAAATATTCGGTAGGAGGCTATGGCTCTTGTCACTGCTCCGTGACGAATGAATCATATTTACAAGCTTTTTTTTCTTCTACCTTCGTCTTGTTGCGCAGTTTTGTTAAACGAGCTTAGTCTTGAAACACGTTGCTTGGGTCGCAACAGAAACATCGTCTTTAGTGTTCTTTGAATCTCTTTCACCTTCTCTTGCCCGTTTTGCCAATGCAAGTGGTGTCGCTATGCTCCTAGTGTACTTTGTGGAGTGCCCCTTCATTTATCCGTAGGTGTGTGGTTTTGGGGCATTGTTAACACGTTCCAAGGCATGAAAAAACAGTATCCCGGCCTTCGAGATCACTCCCACGTCCACTATTCACCAGATGAGTGGACTTTGTGGTTTACGTGGCTACAGTATTGTTGTGTATATGGCTATGTCAGGCGACTCACTGGATCTCTACGCAAGTAAAACAGATTTCATTGTCTTGACTTCTACTATACTTATTAGTAAATCTGTTTACCGCTATACATGATCTCTAGCCAAGGTTAAAGCCTCGTACAAAGCAATCTCCATGAGGCTTTTGTTCAGCCTCAAAAATAAAAACAAACCTCAGGACGTCTTGGGCAGAGCAGTTCGATGTTGACTACCGAAAAGTGCATTTGTTGTGTGGATTCATAGGAGTCCCTACTGCGCAGCAAAAGGTGTGGGAGAACTCGGGCATATTCACCAGGGGCACTATAACCGTGAGCGGTAAGGTTCGTAGCGTTTTTCTGGTATGGCGTTCTGAGCGCATAATTTCGTGCGGTTGTTAAAGAAGAACAGTTGTTCGGCAGTGAATTCTAGCCCAGCCAGTACTTCGTCCTTGTGCTCGTGATTCAAAGAATTGAATGCCTCGTTTGCAACCTTGCTGCGAACAAGATCAGCCTAGTTCTCGTCCAACGTTGTTTTCAGCACTTCTTGCTGTGCAGTTAAAGATAGCTGCAAACAAAGGCAGTGCTATCAAAGACAAACATCGCACAAATAAATGTCTTAAAATTTTGAAATTGGTGAGGATGCAATCGGCTTGTCAGCCCCACGTGAAGACTTAACGAGACACTAACAACTAAGATGCACTTCTATCGGTTTTGTCTGGAGTATAGGTCGAGATGCTCCATGTGCAAACCTATACAGCAGCTAGCAGACTAAAAAGTGCAGCATCTGATTAAATATACAAGGTCACATCGAGCTTTACCTGTACATCAAGCTAATATACTGTATTGAGTGTGCCCCCTACAGAAAACAATATATATGCGAAACCGGGCAGCCAATTCATGTGAAAGCCACTGTGCAGACGCACAACACAACTTACCAAAAGCAGTAGCAGGTCACTTCAATCAACAAGACCGCAACTTCGACCGAGCCAAGTATTACGTTCTACAAACAAGTTACCGGTTTCCACGAGAGAGAAAATACACATAACCATAATTTATACGTGAATTTGAGTCCCTACATCCATCAGGAATCAATATACCACCTGGGAATTTGGAATGTCTAAAAGCCATAGCGTAAATAAATTGATATTCACCGACATGAGATACTTCTAACCTTAAAATAAACATAACTGGTATTAAATGATTCGCTGCTAGCCTACATTATACACTAATATTGTTCTCATTCACATTTTTTAAAATTAAGAAGAGATATGCTTATAACTATATATTACTATAAATTTTGCAACAAACCTGTAATACACGGCTTCCTTCCAGCTTTCCTCGCTTCTAAAATCACTCTTACTACGCATCGTCAAGGTCACTGCTATATCAGAAAGTTGTCTGCGTGTTCATTCCGTCTCTCTACCCCGACGTGCCACCTACCCTTCTTTCTTTTTTTAACTAGTGTTTTATCACTTCCTTTCCATTTTCGGTTTGCTTTTTCCTAAGTCGAAATGCCGCCAAATGTTTTTAGGCAACTCCACAGACCGCGACACCTACGGGGTCACCTAGACCATATTTTGGTCATTGATCTTCCCCAATAAACGCGTGCTCTTCAGAACCCACGCAGCGTCGCTTGCCGTCGAAACCTTGTCATTCAAAACTACGCCATCTGCTTCTCCCCATTTTAATGCGACAGCGTTAAACAGCTCGCGTTGCAGAAAAATCGCTACCGGCGTCGGCCCCGTTGGTTGTGAGCGAAATTTCGTCTGTGTGTCTGTTACCGAAAAATCAAGCTACCGATATAGCCGCGGGAGGCCGCTACTTGTCCACGCGTGCACGCGCGATCACACCGAAAAAGCCGTGCATCCGAAGGGGAAAAATGCTCAAAGACACGAAGTGCGGTAGTTTCTTTCATCCCTGCTTAGCTTCTAACGCTTTTGTCGGGACGAAGGAACATATAATGCAATTGCAGTATGCGGCAAACCTTTGTAACCCCCTTCGCACTGGACGGATTCTTAAATTTTTGCGGTGTTGAATTCGTGAGGCAATTCCAGTTAAGTCATTCCATGGTTACTTGAAAAAATGCTTCAGGGCTGTTTTAACACATTTTTTCGACAGGTGTCACGACCAAATCGAGCCAATTTGGCGATGATAGCGCGCACTGCTCGAATATACTGTGTGCGTGTTTGCGTGCGTGTGTGTGTGTATATGTGTGTGTTTGTGTGTGTGTGTGTGTGTGTGTGTGTGTGTGTGTGTGTGTGTGTGCTTGTAAAAAATATATGAATAAGTATGCACTTAGATTTTGAAGAGTGCACTAGGTGCCGGATTTCGCTATCGCGTTCAACTTTTAAAGGCAAAGCTTAAGGGTCCCCTAATTTTTGTAACTGCTTTCTAGTTGTGTTTCTGCTTCACAAGCGTATGTCGCTCTCATAGGCAACTCTTTGTGATGGCTGGAGCAGCGTCCGACAGCCGGTTTCCAAGTTTCATGTCTTTCCTCTGTTTGTGACTGTAGCGACCACCACTTGTAGCACAACGCTCCTATACTATGCGCTTTTTCGCCTTCCCCCACTTCTGGGAAGAGGACACTTGGTATCTTTCAACCCAACATTAAATGAAAAAAGGGCTGCACTCCTCCGCTTCATAGAATGGTTTTCTTTTTAGACGACGCTTACCAACAGAGACACGTGCCACCACTAGGAGACGCCGTCACTACAAATCCCCTTAAACTAACACGCCAAAGATGACAGGGCGCCTTTGACAAAGGCAGGTGCCCCCAACAAAACTCCAGCCAACCTGCCTGAGCCAACTCCACAGTTCACCCTGATTATCCCGCTACGTCCTTTTATCTCTCGGGTTCCACCTTGATTTTGTTATCGGGTGTAGTAAGGTTAGAAATGCTATGGAGATTTCTAGGAGAACAGTTTGAAACAATACGTACGAACTAGCTTATTTCTAGCAATTTGCCGAAACAACTATCAGGCTGTCCACGATCACACTGAAAATGGGGGCACAATTATTTTTCAAAATGCCTCTGCCATGTCAGTCGACTTTATTTTACTTTTTTCCTGTCATCCAACGCCAACAGTTTTGCACTGGACACTTCATCCATATCGGTGTCATACTTTAATGAGGCCCAATATATGGTTGGAAACGAGTTGTATACCAGACCTCGTCACCGTCTGTGTTCTATGTGTCTCCTATATATGGGTCCTTATATTTTTGCCATTCCGAAACGATGCCCATCCATACAATAATTAAGCCTGCTTGTTGGGCAAGCTCACTCATGAGGCCTTTACCGTAACAACACTGCCTGATGCCATTCTGCTCTCGGATTTCTTCGGGAGCCTCCTAAACACACCTAATGTGCAAGGAGAATATCCAGATTACAAACGTTCGCAAATTCAAAGACGCTAGTATAATGAAAAATATCCAAAAATAACACATTTACCCTCTCATACGCTGTGAGTTGGCATAATCAACGCAGCAAATGTCCACTATCTTAGGAGTCAAGTGACTTTTAAGATCTTAGGATTCAAGTCCACATCTTAAGATTAGGACATTTGGATCTCAGGATTCAATGTCCAATATCTTAGGAGCCAAGGGAGTTTTAAAAGAACCTCTTAAAATACGTAGGTCTTCCAATAGTTTGGTAAGACATGTAGCATCATGGAAAAATAATGGTGCAATTCAACAACAGCTTCGTGCAAAGAATGCGGATTTTATTCCTTCTGCCCACTTTATTTCTTGTAATTGTGAATCACCACTCAGTGAGTTGTAAATTTCAAATAGTAGAGAAGGTACTGCTTCAGGAAGCATTTCTTATACACTTTAAGTTTTTCAACAAATCTGACATATGAGACATTGCATATCAGTGTGTTGCTATGCATCTGACGCCACATTCTCGAATTGTTATCGTGTGGCGTGCGATTGTTTTTACTGTGGTGTATTTTAATCAAGCAGGTGGCTGAGCTAGCTAGTTGAGCCTATTTAAGGTTAACAGCGTGAAATTTACAGCCTGAAAGCAACTCAAACAAGAAAGACATGAATTGTATTGTCAGAGAACTCTGCTCTTTGGGATGCGAGGTCGGCGCAACAGGCAAAGGGAATGTTGAAACTTTAATTATTTTTGTGTTCACAGATTTCTACTGTTAACTCGGCTATCCAAAAACTTTTGCGTTAATAAATTTTAGTTGAAAGTCATCGCTTGTGCAGTCTGTTTCCTGTCCATGGTCGTGCGTTATTCATGCGCTCTGAACCTTCATTTTTGCGTAGTGCACCTGTGTGGTAAAAGTAACGGTAAAACTTCTTATGCGTTTTTTTCGTAGCAAAATACAAAAAAATGTCAGATCCCACGTACAGTGAGAGTTGATGATATGCAAAACACAAATGAGAAAGGTTGATATGTGACTTTGAAATGAGAAAACATTATTACATGAAGGTAAATGATGCCGTAAATGACTTCCGCGTCATGATTATCATGTTTGGATGTGTTGTTTACCTTTCTCATCTATTCTCGTCACGCGATGCAAATTTAGTATATGCGGAGCTAGCGTAACGGCTGCGAGCATGGTATGAGCATGATACGTTGTCAGAATCTTACATGACACGCGTGTCAGAAATGTCATGTTTGCGTCAGTCATATATTTTTTGTCAACCATTGAATTCACGTAACATCAACTTTTGTATATGTGGAGCTAGTAAAACGGCCACGTGCGCATCATAAAGGGCCCAATACACTCCAATGTAGCGTTGACGCACGCGCACGCTGGTCACAGCAACGCTACGCTAGCATTCGTCGGCGTCCGCTACCAGCGTCCGTTGCCGCGGCCCGACGGCAACCAGTGCGAAATGTGACATGCCGCATTTCGCACCGATGCGTTACCCACACAACACTGCATCTGCCTTTTTTCGTGACGGAGGTACGCCAGACACGCTGAAACACGCATGCGTCAAAGCAACGCAGTGCGGTGCGGCTCGCGCCTGCGAGTATACATGGAAGGACCGGCGCCAGGCGTAAGAACAGCGGCGTGACGCGACGAAATGAACGCCGCTGAGCACGCACACCGCGTCACGTCGAAATGTATTGGCGGCTTGACTGTGGCATGTAGTCATTTTCTCACATGACACGCATCTCATTATTATCACGTTTGCACTAGTCTCATACCTTCGTCATCCACTGACGTCACGTAATGCCATATTTGGCATATCTGAAGCTAGCAAAACGGCGGCGAGTTCATCATGAGTGTGGCATGTAGTCAAGCTGTTACATGACACGCATGTGATAATTTTCATGTTAGGGTCTATTGCTTGTGTTTGCTACGCAATCATTTCATACCACACCATGTTTGTAATATGTCATATGAACGAAGCTGCCGCAAGAGATGCAGAATCATGAAATGTAAATTATACAATACTCATCATGATTTTCATGTTATTACTAGTCAAATATTTCCTAATACAGTCATGTTTTCTATACCAGGTTTGGTATTGATGCCATTATTGAAACGACCAGGAGAGCTAAATGTGATAGGCGGCTAGATAGATAGATAGATAGATAGATAGATAGATAGATAGATAGATAGATAGATAGATAGATAGATAGACAGATAGATAGATAGATAGATAGATAGATACAGAGATAGATAGATAGATAGATAGATAGATAGATAGATAGATAGATAGATAGATAGATAGATAGATAAGATAGATAGATAGATAGATAGATAGATAGATAGATAGATAGATAGATAGATAGATAGATAGATAGATAGATAGATAGATAGATAGATAGATAGATAGATAGATAGATAGATAGATAGATAGATAGATAGATAGATAGATAGATAGATAGATAGATAGATAGATAGATAGATAGATAGATAGATAGATAGATAGATAGATAGATAGATAGATAGATAGATAGATAGATAGATAGATAGATAGATAGATAGATAGATAGATAGATAGATACGCTCAAAGTCGCTGAATTTCGCTAAGAAATGCGAAGGTCGCTAAGAAAGTTCGCTAAGAAATGCTAAGAAATGAAAAAATGGCAGCATATCCACGGAGCGAATGTAAGAGAGTAGGGCGAAGCATTCGTCCGTCCATGCGTCCGTGTGTGTGACCATCCAAGCATCTGTTCGTGCGCCCGTCCCTGCGTTCGTTCATGAATCCGCCCCTGCGTCCGTTCATGCGTCCATCCATGCATCTGTCTGTGTGTCCGTTCGTCCATCTATTCGAAACTCCAAGTTTCACCATCTCGCATCTTTTTATCATATATTCCCCATATAGAAGCACCGCCATTCAGTGGACATTACAAGGACTAAACGAGAGGTGGCACACGCACACTTTCTTACGGCTTGCGCTTCGAGTCTACTTCCCACCTTCAACCACCTTGAGTTCATGGTATATACAAGTTCACTGTATTCCTAGCACTGCAGCCCAATGCTCGCTAAATCTTTCTAAAACCAAGGAGGTTACGCCCAGTGAGTGTAACGTAGCAACCTTTTCCTGTCAGACAGTGCTCAATGTACATGCCAGTGGCTGCTAATGTGAAATGAGAGACAGGAAGATTCAGCTTTCAATTTCTTACGGCTTGCGCTTCGTATCTGCTTCGCCCCTTTAACCACCTCGAATTCATTCATGGTATATACTAGTTCACTGTATTCATGGCCCTGCGGCTCAACGTTCGCTAAACCTTTTCAAAACTAAAGAGGTTACACCCAGCGTGTATAATGTAGCAACCCTTTCGTGTCCGATAGTGCTCAATGTACATGCCAATGGCTGCTAATGGGGATCGCAGCGTGCGCGTTGACTAAAAGCCGAATGCTCCTGTCTCTCATTCCCCATTAGCAGCCATTGACATGTACATTGAGCACTATTTTTTATTGTTAAACAACGCACACAAGAAATCTCTCACCGGCACCACCTTGGAGGTCAAATGTTATACCTATTTCGGGTATGTGCCGAATGGTTACGTACTACGAGGGATGCACAAGCCACGCCATAAGGAGCTTCGCCCATAAAACAGTTTTTGAAGAACACTTGTCTGTTACTTTTACTTCTGTATGCCGGCAAGCTCGGATAGTGCCTCTTCCGCTAAAAAGGATGAATTGTACGAAAAAATAAATCCCACTTGCTAGTGATGCTTATAAATTATGTCATGCTTTCCTTACTTAAGATTTAGATGTTGTGACAATAATTTAATGTAGCCCCGTCGCAGTGGTCTAGTGGCAAAGGTACTCGGCTGATGACCCGCAGGTCGCGGGATCAAATCCCGGCTGCGGCGGCTGCATTTCCGATGGAGGCAGAAATGTTGTAGGCCTGGGTGCCCAGGTTTGGATGCACGTTAAAGAACACCAGGTGGTCAAAAGTTCTGGAGCCCTCCACTACGGCGTCTCTCATAATCATGCGATGGTTTCGGCACATTAAACCCAACATATCAATAAACGATTGTAAACGCGTGCGGGCGTTATGTGTGTAATAACGCAAAACAGTTCCGGAGTGTCGCAGGAGGCCTTCCTTGCAAAACGACAACGCACGTGCTTCACTCATGGCACTAGAAGGATTGTTAGGGATAATAATAGAAAGCATTACGGCACTGCACATTTTTTTATCTACAGGTAATTTCCATTACACAGAATGTTTCGGTATGCGCTTATGTCGTACGATTGTTAGTCAACGTCAAAAATGTATGCAGGCTTGCTGTCCGAAAATGGCATGAATACGCAAACCATCTCAATGGCCCGAAACATTCACTTTCACGGAAGAGCTGGTTAGTGGCCGCTTTCACTCAGATTGGCAGATAACTGTGTGCTGAAGAGTTGGGAGGGATTCGTTAGTTGTTGCCAAAATTGATTTATTGAGGTAAGCTTTGTACACTTCACGGTTAATACAAATCCACTCATTAGCTATTGGTTGCTCATCTTGGGGCATATTTTTGGTTCAGCTCCTTACTCAAAGTGTACGCGATTATTTCAATCACTGCGCGGTACGCTGTAGGACTAGCAATCAGTCCTACAAAAATCTAGCTGAACTGTTATTTGGTTGTTTGAAACTCAGTATACAGGCCCCTTGATGATATGTCACCTTGTCAGCTCAAGTAAGTAAGCCCGTAGATAATAAATAATTTCGACAAAGTCGCAATTATCAGTTTAAAAAGTTAACTCCTTATGAACAGACCTAATATATAACTGGGCACTTGAGAAGAGGTTGCTGGGTTCTTTCTGAATCTTCGCTGATATTTTCACTAAATGCTGAAGGCAACAAAAGCAAAAAGAAATAGGCTGAGTATGCAACAATCGTATGTGCGCAACCATTTGGGTTCATTGCACTTTCTCTGTCATTCAATGCACCCAAGTTGGTCCTTGCTATATCATGTACATCAACCTTACTAATTGCTTACGAAGCTCTTTTATAACACCCATATGCTCGAAACTGCCGCAGGGATAGTGTTCAACAATTAAATAAGAAAAAATATCCTGACTGAAATTTTCCGAGTAAAACTATCAAGATAGAGCTATCGACGACACTTGAAGGCTTATACTTTTTGTTTACCCCTAACTATTGTCGAATGTTATGGAGCCAACCCTTCGAAGTGACTGAACACCGAGACTTCGCTTTGTGGCACAGGCGTAGATTTTATGCACTGAAGAGCCCCCCTTGATTGACCCCGCCGCACTGCAAAAAGTAAACAAGTTCTATAGCGAAGATCACTTTCCCATTTTGCTACCAATGTCTCCCTGCGATTTGTTTCCAACATGTTCTGTCTCCGCAAGTGAATCATCTATGAAGTTGTGTAGGAATATCGCTGTGATAATCATGCAGTAAATTTTCAGTTTACTATATGGTTCGAATTTGTAAACGCATAAATGTGGGAATACCACCCTGTATTATGCTCACGTGATGCAGGAAACAATGTGAATTATCTTCTCGTAACGCGTGTTCTTTAGCTGTCTGTATCTATTTATTGTAAGTAGGTTCCACAACTGTGAACCCACAGATTTGAGCAGATAGAATGACCGAGTAGAATAAGTACGCCACGCGCGATCCGCAATGAAGATATCTTTACGTACCATTCCGAGGCCACCATAGTTCAGTGCAATTCGCCCGTTTGGATACATGAGTGGACGGAGCATGTTGGCTGTCGCTACTGTAAAATCATTAAAATAGTGCGTATAATACGGGCTCTAACGAGCCTCATCGTACAGTGGTGTCGTCTGATCAGTCCAAATATAGTGAGTAGAGAGTGCCAAAGCCTTGATCTATGTCGGGAATAGTAAGTCAAGAAGTGCATCCGGGTAAGGTTCTGCATCAGAAGATGAATAAAAACGCACAGCTACTTCAGTAAACGCTGAGCAACCTCTTTAAGCACTTGTTGCAAGTTTCTATTACAAAACGAGCAGTGGAAAATGGCTATAATGAAAACTGTGCGAAGTGATTGCTAATGCGTAATAAGGCATGAATAAAGCGCCAGGGTGCCCGTTAATATTGTTTACAATGGTTTGAATACTCGTTTTGTCACCGCAGCTTCGCATGTAACTAAGTGTTTCTCTCTACCTGCAGACACTGATGTGCGGATTTCATTTGCGATAGCTTTTTAAATGCAAAATGCAAAGAGAACTCACCTGTTTAAATAAACTAGTAGCTAATGGTTGTAAACCGCAAATAGTTTGCACACATTCTGCCGCTCACGGAACCCATTGTAAAAACCCATGTGCACGTGCCAGAGCATCTTGGAGACATGCTGGATGCAGGGAAAAAATGACCCCACGTTTACAGTTACTCGCTTATAGCAAAAACGTACCCGTAGGTGACCGCATGCAGCAGCGTCAACATAAAAGCCACACTGCTTGGAGGAACCCGCTATGCACGACAGAAAACCGGAGAGTCAACCCCGCTCTGCTTGCCACCCAACTCGGTGGTTTTCGCTAGCTGACAGTGGCGCCAGAACACACAGCCTTGCTAGTAGAAGCAGCACGTTCGATGCACGGCAGCACATTTTGGTGGGGTCACGCATATTTGCTAAAGTTTAAAGATTATGGAAGCACCATGGGAGCCTTTGCCCCATGGTGCCTTTGTTCCATGGTGAAAGATGGAAAGTGAAAAAAAAAGCACAGTTGGGTGCGTCTTATTAGTCAAACTCGCCATTTTTTCCCCACTGAAGCTGACGTCGGCATCAAACTTCTAGCTTTTGAGGCTGTTTCCGAGCAGTTCGGTGCAATTTTCTTGATTACTATGCTTTAAAGCAGCTTGGTGCAAAAAAACGGAAATGTATCAAAAATGCGCGATGTGAGCAGCTGTCTCATTCCTTACCAATGCATGTGTGTTGGCAGTACAGGGCCAGGTCGCAACAGCCTCCTTTACCTTACACATTAGCTTATTCCAAAGTGATCAAAGATGGATTGGCTGCATCTTTGGTACAGAAGGCTGTGTGCAAATCATGTGTGCACAAGGTATTGAGCAGTGCTTATGCTCAGATCTAAAGGTTTCCAACAGCAGGTTTTCCAGATTATGTGGTCACTAGATCCTACGAAAAGGTCGTGAGATGGATCAAACATTTCAGCAAATGCGAAGTCTGTGAGAAAATTCATGAAAGCAGCTTCAGCCTGCTGCCCTACGTTCAAGTTCTTTATTGATACAAGCTCTTATTAGTACATGGAAATACAGAACACTTGTCAGACTTGTTCACAAGATGGCAGACAATTAAGAGTGCCGCATCCAGATAAGATGCGGCAGTGGTATGTACGGCTCTCAAGAAGCTGGGCAGCACTTGCACACTTGGTAAGCTCGGGGCCAAAGACAAAACCGAAAATAAAGGTGAATGTGGTCAGAAACACTGAAGCTCCTCCATTTCTTGTGTTACAGGAGTAGCGTACAAGATTCCTCAGTCATGCGCCAACAGTTATATTGGTCAGACTGGTAGGTGCATGTTAGGTTACGGGGGCACCAGAAGAAATGCGAGAATTTCTGAATATCAAACTTGTTTGCGTATTGAACACAGTGTCACTAAATAGCTACGGCTTAACAGCATCAGGGGTGCAACAGCCCAAATACAACTAGGAGCAATTTTAGGAGCAGCCAAATATTACTTTTGGAGCACTAAAATGTAAATTAAATTTCGAGCAGGGGACATAGAAAAAATGCGCAATTTTCATCACTATATACCAAATTTTGATCAGTATAAAAAAGAAGGCTTGCATTTAGAAACGAAATAGGTATAAACCATTTGACATCACCTAAATTGTGCAGTGTATACTGTTACGACCGGCCCTGGGGAGCCAAGCAGGGAGAGTTTGGGGGAGAACCGGTTCTTGACCTGATGGTGTCGTCCACCCCCACCTCCCCATTCGGGTTCCTCCTCGCCGAGAGAGCTACGGGGTCTGCTATGCGTTCGTGACCATATTTGGTAACATTTTGGGGCGCCGGGACCATATATGGACCTCGTGTTGGGTTGTGCCACTCCTTGTGTTGTGAGAGGTGTTTTCCCCTCCCTCGTGGCCGAGGTGCCGGCGACACCGTATTGGCTGACGATGCGGACAAGGCGCCCAGTGTCAACAACGTGCCGCTATAAAATGCCGAAGACGTTTTGTATCACACGCACTCTTCTCACTTTGTGTCAGTTGACCACTTCTCCACATGTAAATAAATCTCTGTTGTTCGTTCGGGCGCTTCTTTTCGCTGAATTGTTGGACGATGGATCCTGCGACGGGGCCAGCTACCGAAAACGAGACCGGCAGGACCCGGAGTCCCAACAACTGGATGGCAGCGGCGGGATGCCGATAACCCCGAAAGCGACCACTGGACGGAGTGAGCCCGAAGTTCAACAACGGGACGACAGGAGAAGGAGGGCACGAGCTCATCGACTTCCAGAGGGAATCGAACGGCACTTCTGAGAGGCACGACGCCGGAGACATGACTGCGAACTGGGTGAGTGCCGGCTTTCTCTGTTAAATTTTACCAGGCATTTACTCTATGTGTTAAGTAAAAGCTGGTAGAGAGGGGCTGTCTTGGTCATTGGGTTAACAGGTAACTTGCGTCAGGCAGAAATTGTGTGATAGCTTGGTTAAGCTCTTTCTGTCAGTGGCGTCAAGGTTAACAGTGACAGGGCAGGATTCCGGGTAAGAGCTTTTGAAGCTTTATTTGTAGACTAAGTTAACGGAAAACTTGAGGCAAGGCAGGTATCTAGAGCTGTCGTTGCCGTCAACGTTAATTAGTTGCAGGACAGGAATATTTGTGGAACAGAGACAGCGGTACTGGAGGCAGCCATGAATCTGAAATCCCTGCGAAAGTCCATGTTGTTGCTTCTTGCAAGGGAGTTGAATCTGGAGGTGTCGGACTCTCAAAGAAAGCCAGAGGTGATAGAGGCGATTCTCGCATTGGGGGCGGAGGATGACGAGCTGTCAGAATGTGTCGAGGAGATTCAGGAGAGGCAAGCGGCAGAGGCCGAAAGAAAGGCGGCCGCGGCCGAGGCCGAAAGGAAAGCGGCAGAAGCCGAGGCAGATAAGATGCGAAAGCACGAGCTTGAAATGAAGCGCCTAGAGCTAGAGATTAGCCATAATAGTAGAACAGGAGGCAGCGAGGCATCCGGTACCGCAGAGCGGGTCAGGTTCAAAATGACGGACCTAATGAGATCGTACAAGCTAGGGGAGGACATTGGGCTGTTTCTCGTCAACTTTGAGAGAACTTGTGAAAAGCAAGGTTTCAGCCAGGATACGTGGCCTCAACGCTTGTTGTCCTTACTTCCGGGGGAGGCCTCAGAAGTAATCGCGCGCCTCACGAAAGAGGAGGCTGACGAGTACAGTGAGGTAAAGTCGAGCCTTCTCAAGAAATACAGGTTGTCAGCGGAAGGTTTCAGGCAAAAATTTCGCAACGCCGTAAAAGAGAACAATGATTCATACCCGGAGTTTGCTTACAAGTTAATGGCCAACATGGGGGAGTGGCTCAAAGAGGCAAAGGCGTATGGGAATCATGACAAGGTGCTCGAGTGTATCGGTCTGGAACAATTCTATCAAAGGTTACCAGAAAAGGTGAGATTCTGGGTGCAGGATAGACCGGACGTGAACACAGTAACGAAAGCCGCAGAGCTCACGGAAGAATTCGTTACGCGCCGCGCCCTCGGGGCAAACAGCGAGCCTAAAAGGGAAAAATTCCTACTACCGAATAAGGCGCCGTTTAGAAAAGAACCGACAAGTCTCGCACAAAAGGGTGAGGAAAACAATTCATCTAACCATGGGGCGTCGGCAGAGGCAGGCAAAAGGAAATTTGAGGCGAGAAAACCGGCTGCTTGTTTCAATTGTCACGAAACAGGGCACTTCGCGAAGCACTGCCCGAAAGAAAAGGTGGCCTTTTTATCTATAAATGAAGCCGACGAGAACATGAAGTTGTTAGAGCCCTATATGTACGACCTTACCATGAACGGCAAGCAGTGTCGGGTTCTTAGAGACTCCGCAGCCACTATGGACGTAGTTCATCCGTCTTTTGTTCAGTCCGGACAGTATTCAGGAGACTGTGCCTGGATTAGACAAGCCGTAGAAGCAAACAGTCAGTGCCTCCCCGTAGCTAAAGTTGTCCTTAAAGGCGCATTTGGTACGTTGGAAACGGAAGCCGCGGTATCGCCATATCTACCCCCTCAGTATTCTTACTTATTTTCAAATAAGTCAGATCAAATGCTGAAGGAGAAAGGTCTAACGTTGGGAGAAGGCATAGTGCAGGCACTGACTAGATCGAAGGCAGGTGCGCTGGCTGCAAGAGCAACATTCACTGAGGCAAACAAGCCTCAAATCGACAACGGGCCTGGTTGCGAGTTGGACACCACGGTAACAAATCGACTTGTGCGAGAACAGGCTGCAGAACCCGTAGTCGCGGAAGCAACCATTCCTAAAGGCGACGATGAACCTCCTCCCGAATTGGAAGGGGTCAATTACGCCTCGTTGACCGAGCAAATAAAAAATGCCGTTGCTCCCAAGCCGATTCCTGGTAGTACAGAGGATAGCACAGAGGGTGACACATTCCAGGTACTAGGAAATACAAAAGAGTTGTGTGTCATGCCAACTTCGGATAATTTCAGTCGGCTGCTGCAGGTGAGTCCCGCTTCATTAATAACCGAACAAAAGGGTGACCCAACGCTTAAGCAATTCCAGGACAGTTCGAAAGAGGGAATTGCCAAACGAAATGTAAGATTCCAAGAGAGGAGCGGCATACTCTATCGAAAATATCTAGATAGGCGAGGAGTAGAATTTGACCAGGTAGTCGTACCTCAGGCGTATCGTCAGGATTTGCTTAGTTTGGTGCATGGAGAATCATGGTCAGGCCACTTAGGCGTAAAGAAGACGAAAAATTGTCTCTTACAGGAATACTACTGGCCTGGATGCTTTAAAGATGTAGAGAGGTTTGTAAAATCTTGCGATGTGTGTCAGCGAGTGGGTAAGCCGGGAGATGAGGCGAACTTTCCAATGAAGCTGGTACCCGTAATCACGGAACCCTTTCGTCGGTTGGTAATTGACACAGTAGGTCCTTTGCCCAAGACAACTTCAGGCTACCGTCACATCCTGACCTTAATCTGCCCAGCTACTAAATTTCCAGAGGCGGTCCCGCTAAAAGAGCTAAGTTCCGTCGAAGTAGTGAACGCACTTCTGTCCGTGTTTGCCCGGGTAGGCTTTCCTGCCGAGATACAATCAGACCAGGGCACCATTTTCACGAGTGCCTTAACAACAACCTTTCTAGAGCGGTGTGGCGTGAAATTATTGCATAGTTCAGTCTACCATCCGCAGTCGAACTCGATAGAAAAGCTTCACTCCGTGATGAAGCGAGTGTTAAGAGCCTTATGTTTTGAACGGAAAACTGACTGGGAAATGTGCTTACCTGCAACGATGTTTGCACTAAGAACTGCACCACATGAGACAACAGGGTTTACGCCAGCGGAACTTGTTTACGGCCGCAGACTGCGGTCTCCTCTTCGTATGCTGAGAGAGTCGTGGGAAGGTCAGGGGGATGATCCTGTAGTAGTGGAATATGTCCTCACCTTATTGGATCGTCTAACAACAGCCCAAGAACTGACCGAGAGTGCGATGACCAAAGCACAGCAGAAGGCTAAGCTTTACTACGATCGGACCGCTAAAGCACGACACTTTGCTGTAGGAGACAGGGTCATGTTGTTGAGGCTCTCCCAAAAGAATAAGCTTGAAGTGCAATGGGTCGGCCTGGCCGAAATTACTCGAAAATTGTCTGACACCAACTATGTGGTAAAATTACCAGGAAGTCGTAAGGCACACCAGGTGTATCATAGCAACTTACTCAAACCCTACAAAGAGAGGGAAGCCATCGTGAACATGACTTTAAATGTTCCGGAAGAGGTTCCGGCAGAAATCCCTGAATTAGCTCCTGAATCGGACGAAGTCCCGATCGAGAAAAGAGTTGAGGATTTAGTATCAAAGTCACAACTAACAACGAAGCAGAAGGAGGAATTGCGTGGTCTTTTGACCGAGTTTCAGGACAGATTTGTAAGCGAGCCAGGCCGGACATCCGTCCTCACTCATGACATAGAGCTTACCTCGTCGGAACCGGTAAGATCTAAGACGTATCGGGTGTCTCCTCGCCGGCTTGAGCTAATAAAAGCAGAGGTTAACAGGATGCTGGAATTGGGTGTGATTGAGCCGTGTGAAAGTGATTACACTTCCCCGGTAATTCTCGTGGAGGTACCCGGCAAAGATCCGCGTCCTTGCGTAGACTATCGTAAGTTAAACCTCATCACCAAGGATCAGACATACCCAATTCCCCACATTGAGGAACGCGTCGAGAGGGTAAGCAGCACGCAATTTATCTCAACGCTAGACCTAGTGAGAGGTTACTGGCAGGTGCCGCTTACCGAGAGGGCGATCCGGTATGCTGCATTTATTTCACCATTGGGGACATTCCGCCCTAAAGTGTTGAGTTTCGGCCTAAAGAACGCGCCTTACTGTTTTTCCAACTTAATGGATAAGGTTTTGCGTGGTCAAGAGGACTTCGCATTGCCTTACTTGGATGACGTCGCCGTGTTTTCCTCGTCCTGGCCAGAACACTTGACGCATTTGAGAGCAGTGCTGACACGCCTACGCGAAGCAGGTTTAACGGTAAAGGCGCCCAAGTGTCAGCTAGCACAAGCAGAGGTACTCTATCTCGGGCATGTTATCGGTCGAGGGCATCGCCGTCCCTCTGAAATGAAAGTGGCAGCTATCCGAGACTTTCCCCAGCCCCGAACGAAAACCGATATTCGGGCTTTTCTTGGAATAGCTGGTTACTATCGTAAGTACATCCCTAGATATTCCGACATTGCCAGCACTCTTACTGACGCGTTGCGCAAGACCGAGCCCCAAATGGTCGACTGGGCTGAGGAGAAAGAAAAGGCTTTCCGCGTTTTGAAAGCGGCCTTGTCGAGCCAACCTTTGCTAAGTTCACCGGACTACTCGAGGCCTTTCATAGTCCAATGCGACTCTAGTGATAGAGGCATGGGGGCAGTTCTTAGTCAAAGAGATGAGGGGGATCAAGAGCATCCCGTCCTATATGTTAGCCGGAAACTCACCCTTCGCGAGCAGGTTTACAGCGCTAGCGAAAAGGAATGTGCGTGCTTGGTTTGGGCAGCCCAGAAACTGGCTTGTTATATTGCCGGAAGCAAGTTCATTGTGGAAGTGGACCACTGTCCTCTCACCTGGCTACAGACCATGTCCTCTAAGAACGGCCGCCTGCTGCGTTGGAGCCTCGTTTTGCAACAATATACGTTTGAAATACGCTACAAAAAGGGTGTACTCCATGGCAACGCTGATGGCTTAAGTCGATGCCCCTGACGCGAGAGGATGTCTCGAGAACTCTGGCATTTTTTTCCTGACCTAGACAAGAGCTAGTGATTGTTTTTTTTACTCTTTTAGGTGTATTTGTTTGAAAACGTTGAAGACACGGCTATCCAGGGTTTCGGGTTCGGTGTGCTTCCAGTGTTGTTGTTTTTTGTCACCTTAAAGTGTGAGTAACATTTTGAATAAATTGTGTATTTCCTTTAATATCAGTTAAAGGGGAAAATTGCCTGGTGGAGTTTGGCGGAATTGTCCGGCGCTCACCGGCTGAGTAGTTGTGTTTTCATGTGCGTATGTGACGTCTGTTGAGCCCTCAATGAAGCAGGTGTTGCCCTCTACTTCATCAAAGACGGCCGTCACCAAACCGACTGCCGGCGCTGATCTCTCCGGACAGTGGCTGCAAACCTCAGCCCATCGAGATCTTCACCCCCCCCCCCCCCCCCCCGCGCGAGAGACTGTTACGACCGGCCCTGGGGAGCCAAGCAGGGAGAGTTTGGGGGAGAACCGGTTCTGACCAGATGGTGTCGTCCACCCCCACCTCCCCATTCGGGTTACTCCTCGCCGGGAGAGCTACGGGGTCTGCTGTGCGTTCGTGACCATATTTGGTAACATTTTGGGGCGCCGGGACCATATATGGACCTCGTGTTGGGTTGTGCCACTCCTTGTGTTGTGAGAGGTGTTTTCCCCTCCCTCGTGGCCGAGGTGCCGGCGACACCGTATTGGCTGACGATGCGGACAAGGCGCCCAGTGTCAACAACGTGGCGCTATAAAATGCCGAAGACGTTTTGTATCACACGCACTCTTCTCTCTTTGGGTAAGTTGACCACTTCTCCACATGTAAATAAATCTCTATTGTTCGTTCGGGCGCTTCTTCTCGCTGAATTGTTGGACGATGGATTCTGCGATGGGGCCAGCTACCGAAAACGAGACCGGCAGGACCCGGTGTCCCAACAATACATAAAGCACTGCTATTTCAATAAAAGTGGTATTTTGAATCACCCCACTGAGCCAACAATGATAAAGTCCATATTAGCATTTGCTGTGCCTGTAAAATCATTTGACAGACTCTGCGAATTTAAAATGGATCTGCCAAGCTTGCGACCATGAAATTGGGGACATTCCCGAAACCGAAGAGCTTAAGTGGTGAAAAAAAAACTAAAAACTGGTGTACAATTTAGTTAGTTTTCTTAGGGACGAAATGTCATACACTGCTCCAAAATATTTCCAGTAGCATATTTAGACATCAGTGATTACACTGATACTCCTAATTAGGCAACGTACAAACGCATGACTAAGTGAGCAATATGTGCAGTGTCCTGTGACTAAGGATAACAGCCCCTTCGAAATCTTATTACGCTTATCCCCAAAGCACTAGTGTAAAATGGTAAAGGTGATCTATTCAGAATTCCCTGCACGGGTTAGACTCCCAAGCCAAGAAATTTTCTAATCACTACACCACTGCTTTCCCAACTTCCTACCTTGTTTTTTTTCTTTTTGTTTCCCATTGTGAGGTTAGGTATCACTTCGGCTCTCCCTTGAAGGCGCATGCGACCATGTAAAGTAACAACGGTGTGCACCCGTCGACCTAGCGACAGTACCGCAGATGTCAATTGCCAGAACCGTGGCCGGAACAACGCAACTTCAAGACAAAAATAAGGGGGGGGGGGTGCTCAAAGCGTTCAATGAAATAGGGGTTGTGCAGTTTTTTAAGCTTTATTCACAAACTGTGCTATATTTCACGGCAGCTTTTGGAGATGAATTAGTTTTCGAAGCTTACCAAGTTTTCGCCTGTAAATCAAAACAGCATTGAGAGGAAGTGACAGTGGCTATGGGCCCATCCTACAGACGTAATCTATAAGCAAAGAACCCTGTGAGCTGAGGTCGCAGATAGCAGAGGTGTTGCCAGAAATTTTTTTCGAAGGGGGCACCACCTTGGTTAGAATGGGTCCCAACTAAGCAAGTAGATGTGGTAGACCGTTATTTTCTGCACCCCTATATACCATAGGAAAATATTGGAATGCAGAGGCACGGGCCTGGTGTGCGCCCCCTGGCTACACTACTGGTGCATGGAAACCAATGTGGTCAAGGGCACACAAAGAGAAGAAAAGCCGGGGAGGAGGGTGGGAGTGGCACAGGCTCTTGTTAGGTTACTTTGGCGAGAGAAGTAGCTCTAACTGGAGCAGCACTTGTATTATGTAAGAAAGAAGGTTTCGTTCAACGTGCTGGCCGAACACACAGAAGCAACTGACAACGAAATCGGCTGGAATAAGGTGAAATTACCAAAATAATGAGAAAAGCATTGAACTTCCTGGCTATATCTAGACTCTCTGACAATTCGGACAACAACAGGGCACATTCTTGAGTGTAATGACAATGATAGCAACTTCCCCCAAATATACACCTACATCCTATTTTGAAATATACATAATTGGACTGTTCGCACATTCATTTTTAGTTGTGAGGGTGGCTCCTATGCGGAAAGCTAAGTGTTCCGCTTTTATGCGAGCATTCATGGTCGGTGCTCATATTAACCCCATAGTTGAATAACAACCACAACACAAAAAGAGAGAGGTGACAGTGGCACTGCAAGCCCCCGTGAGAGCACACTCACGTATGTAACGCACTGTGGCATGCTACCAGTAACTTTTGCTGTTTTTCCGGATTGTGTAGTCTTCAGAAGTCCCCGCACATGAAGCCAGAACTAAACAACGCTGTTCGAAAATGAAGACACTGCAAAGTAACAATAAAATCACACATGCAACTTCCAGCTTTCCTTTGCCAGTGCGAGGCGAGATCACGTGATCCAACCCTGCACTTCACAGCGATTGAAGCACTCGCGCCTCCGGTGGTGGGCCTCACGCCCAATATGTTAGGAAAACTGCATGACCGACCCTTTGGTACACTGGACGGTGCAGCAAGCAATAGAGGAAGACAAGAGTGGTCGATGCAGGGTGAATCAGTGGTAGAGAAGACAGTGACAAGAGACTTTTCAAAAACAGTCAACCATAGATTCTTGGCTCCCTAACTCATATGTAAGTATTGTAAATAAACATCTTGTATATTATAAAAACCAAATGTCAGTGAATTGCCGAATCAAACCCTTTTGTAACATACTCTGTCCTGTCATGCAAGTTTTGGTTCATGTCAAACATTATTTGGCAAAAAATCAAAGCTCACTCATTCTCATACATACTTCGCACCTAGGGCTCATTATGACCCACCAAAATTTTCTTAAACCAAACTCGCTCGGCCTCAAGCTCACTAAAATATTACTCGCCCTTACTCACTCAACCACATGGCTTAATTTGAGTATCAGTGAGTCTCGACTAAGTCAATTCATAAGTGAGTTGCTGACCCAAGGTGTCAAGTTAGAGAGACAATCACAAAGCGCCGAAACTTAATAGGCTAGATTAAATTGATCGATCAGATAGATACTACACAGACCTACTGACAGACAAATATGGTTAATGTGAGGTTAGTTCGCAAAAAAATGTTCTGCTTTAAAGAGCAGGTGACTACCAGGAGCTCAGCCCCTAAAGGAAACGTCACTTTGAGACTTCAGCTTTTCTGGTTTCGATGAAAAGAAAACACGAGACATTTTGAAACTTGCCACTCTGTACAAGCACTGGTGTCCAAGCGATAGCCGACACACTGCCCTAAACAAGCCTCGGAATGCAAACCACAGTTCAACAGCACGAGAAAAAAGGATTCCTTTTTATCATTGCAGGACGACAACACTTGCTAGGCTAAAAAAAGAAATATTTACAAAACTGATGCGTTTTTGAAACACCCAACAGCATTGTATTGACCATGTGTAGAATCTGCTGCCATTTTCCAGACACCGAGCGCATTTCTGCAATGTTGAAGGCTGGGCGTGTTACATCTCTGCAGGCATGGAATGTCCATATTAACGTGTGGTGGCAGATAGGGGCGGCAGTGCTAACAAATTTTCGTGTCATGTTGCTCAGACAGAGGAAACTGGGATGCTCAAAAAATATTTGCCGAAAATCAACCTCTTTGGTACTTGACTTCCTCGTGGTTGACACGAAGAACCAGATCCGTTGCTCATTTTGCTGCTTACAACTAAACGCCTGTTTATATTCTCCGTTCTATCCAGATGTGGGGTAGCATAGACACTCATCACAGCACGTTCTTTCATGCCATGCCAGAATGGAACAATTCTTGCACCGTGTGAATGCAGGCACAGACAAACCGGCCTTGTGCACCAGCTTCAAAGCTGCATCACGGGCTACTCATGCTTGCCTCTGCTTCTGTTTACAGCATTACTTTGTCGATTACATTGCGATAACAATTCCATATTAGCCACGTAGCTTCTACATGTCATCGATTCTCATCTAATGGACTGGTTATGCTCGAACGTGTTGCTTATTCTAACTTGTTTATTGTGAAGTTTATTAAGGTAACATTTAATGGTGTGGTTTGCACCCGTATTGCTTCACTATGTGTACCTTTCAAGCATTCCATGTGCTCTTTCAGAGGGGGTGGCCAATTACATAAGGGCAAACCGAATGCTGTGACCCTCCTCCTGTTATTATTTTTATACCCCAGGAGGGAGGCGCAAATATGTTTGTTCAAATGGTGATAATCCTTCATAAAAATTCTATATCTGCCTTTGTGTGTCGTAAAATGTTAATAGATCTCTCAAGTGTGTCAACACTGTTCAAAACTGAAAAAAATGCTGTTTTGGCAAATTGGTTACCCTTAACTGTGGGTGCGCTCCCACTGTTTATGCACAAAGGTGGTTTCGCAAATGTTCAGTAGGCGATACACAACTGCCCTGCTGCGAACGGCGTGAAATTGTAAGGTGCAAATAAGCCTCGAAAGTGATGACGTGAACCCAAATATTTTACATCTACTGTGCTGTTTACGAGCACATGCCCCCGAAAAGGTTATTCAATGAAATACCGGCTAATCAGAACCTGCTTTAAGGATACGCTTTTCATTTTTCCTTTTCACGCACAGAAGACTAAAAATTTTAAAAAATTTTACTTGTGTGTTAATGCTATATATAGCATACGTTCATGACTACAGCAGCAAAGCATTATTTATTTGAAATATAAAGAAAGAGTAAAAAGTTTCTTTTCAAGTTAGATGTGCGATAAATCGGAGGGGATATTTTGTAAGTATTCTATCTAGAACAGGGCAGACATGAAACAAACGAATGAATTGGAGCCACACTAGATTGGTCAAGGCTATTCTCATGGTCAAGACATGAGAATAGCCATGTAAGGTGCATAGAATGGGTGGAGGCCGCATTGCGTCAATAAAATGGAGACAGAATGGCATCTGAACAACATGGATTCAATTGAAATGAAGTGCTTGAGCCCAAAGAATCGAATTAGCCTGTTTTGCACCTCACTTACCATAATTCTGCTGCAAAAATCACAACAAACTGTGTCCTCCTAATTGCAACACCAACTAGCATCTACTCAAGACACAAATAAATGGCTGAAGTCATCCCAGTCTGCAAGCTCAAGCTTTGAAAAACAACATGTGCCAATATTTATGAAGTGCTGTATTCATTTTATATTTTTACATGTGTTGAAAGCTATTCCGAATATTCTAGCTTGCCTACAAGCTTTTTGATCCCTCTTGTTCTTTCATTATATCTCCTCCCGTTCATATTAAACGCTTACAAGTTAACCCCCACGTCAACATAGGCCGTTTCTAATGAATTACGCTTTGCAAAGGTGTAACAGAGCTTCCTTAGCCCCCAGATGTGTCTCGTTATCGCCTCTTCTCAGCCACCCTGCACCTCATGAATAGCAAATAACTAAAGCAATCCTTATTTTAAAATCCAGCGACCGCTGCGGTCCATATAAAAGGGCCCGTAAACTTCCTCCTATGATTTTTTTCAAATGTTTGAAGTAAACACATGCATCATATGCAAAATTCTGCATGATCAATGATTCTCCACGTGGCAGTGCAACAAACTGCCAGTGCTCCACAAATTCCAAGAAACAATCCCCCCATGCCCTTCAGGCTGGCACGTGACATAGAGAAGTTGAATCTGACGTGCAAATAAATACGCTGCATTGGTCAAGCAAGCACCTATAACTTCCTGTTAGCCTGCAAGAAGCTGTCCACGCCACTCGTCGTTTGTCGTGATGCCCGCACTTGCACGTTCTCGCAAATCAGGTACTGTGGTCCGTAGGACAGGGTACATACCGACACTATTCGTATAAGCACCGGCTGGCTCAGCAATAGCGATTCGCCAACAAGCACACAGTTGACAGAGGGTGGAGTCGCGGCAACCGGAACAAGCCAGTGTTTGGAGCTCATCGATGATGTATGCCACGCAAGATTTGGAGAGGTGCTCGGCAAAAGGGCAACGCGGCTTCGGAAGAGGTTCCAACGAAGGGTAGTGAAAAGAAGAATGGAAGGAGTAATTACTGTGCTTAGATAATCAAACGCTATAAACTCCGCTATTACAGCACCGTTTAAAAATATTTAACGGCTTTATGGCTGTTGGGCACTTGCGCACAACTTCTTCACCACAACTGAATTTCCACCTCTGGGTGGGTAAATAATGCATATGGTTCCTGGCTGTATGCTGTATAGCACATATTGCGTGCCAGCACTGTTCAGGTATTAGAATAATCCTTGGTGTATGGCTGTGAGATTGGTGGCCTCGAAATCAAGCGGCAAATGTTTAGACCAGCAATGCAATTTCCACTGATACACACTGTCAAACGTGGGACTCTGGTGCCGCATGGCATAATCTACATTGATTTTATTAGGATAGTGCAGGAAACTTAGTTTAGCTCATTTGTGCGCAGAAGCAGCATCACTCGATGAGGAATGTGGGGTGTTTACATTATTAAAACCACACCAAGCTAACAGACAAGGTAAAGATAGAAATTCAGATGAATTATTACTTGAAATTTCATATTTTGTTTCTGACTAGCCACGATTGAATTTTCAAAACGAACTGAAAGGCGTTGTTGGGCTTGCAAAGCAAGAAAAAAAGCAAAAGTAACTGAGACCCCCTTTTGTTGTCTTCCAAGCTAACCCCGCTAGAAGCAATATAATCACCACAACAACTTTTTTTGCTGCGAAGTAACTGACATAAATGTTCATGCTGCTTTTATTTACTCGCATTGATGTCACGAAGCTTTTAAACAACATTGCTCAATATATCTAATGTAGCTAGCAAGTTACACAAGCCTTGTCTAGCGTGCTAACCTTCCACACAGAGAACTGTCTCTAGTTGCAATGGGCCACGCTCCACATAATGTCCATGCTGTATCCACGGCAGACTGGAGTAGTTGGCCTTGTTTTAGGTGCATTGTAACGAAGCGATTATGCCAAATGGTGCGACATGTGCTACGTGTATGGACCATTTAGTGCACACTGCGGATCCACTACACAAGTTTGACACCCAGGCACATAAAATTATTATTGGTGACAGGCAGGCACTTTTCTAAAAGATACCCGAGACAAAGGCAGACGACATAGGCTCCCGTCATGTTGCGGTAAGCTTAGACAAATTGCAAATTAAAAGATTACCTGTACTCTACTATGTAACCTCGAATTGAAAGAAAAAAGATCGACCACTCGGGTCGCACATACGCGACTAGCCGCAACTGTTCGTCCTACTTACTCGCCGAATAGTCGCACACTACGCCGAGCGGTTGATTAAGGTGCACGTGAAAGGTATGAACAAGAAGGCACTGGTACAAAAGAACAGTAACTTATACTCACAAATGTAATCTTGCTCGTCGCTGGCGTTGCTGAGGCAGCTGAAATTTTCTTTTCTCTGCCCAAAACCCGGATGACAAAATCAGTGTTGCCAGGTCTTGGTAAGGAAGCGTCGACGAAATCGAACAAAATCACCTGAAATGTGGCCAGGGAAGTATTTGTTCACAACAAAACTAAAAATGATTTCAAGCCTGCTTAACAAAAGTGATATTTAGCACTCAGAAAGGCAGCGATGGTGTGGTCAGCCAGCAAATGTCAAAATCTACTAGCGCTCAGCTTGGCGAGCTGGTATCACGACCTAGGTCGTGGTTGGCGCAAAAGACTGTGAAACGATTTTTTTAATGAAGTAGCACGCAATTAATAGCTTTTATACAGCACCAGCTGTCTGTATAATCAACAAAACAAACGTACTACTGCTTACGACTCTGCTAAGCTTGCGTTGCGTATCCCATGAATCACAGATGGGCCATAAACTGCCGATCTATTCCCAACATTGGGCCAACGTTCTGTGCTGCCTCGGTGACTTCGAGCTACCATCCCCAGACTAACGGCCTCACAGAGCGCTCCCATCGAACTTTGACCGATATGATATCGATGTATATCAATGCCGACCACACTAACTGGGATACCATTCTGCCATTCGTGACTTTTGCGTACAATAAATACCGCTACGCAGCGCACCACGGGCTATTCCCCATTCTTTCTCGTCTATGGCTGTCAACCCACATCTCCGCTCGACATCTCTTTTTTTTTTTGACGTCACTTACCCGAGCTTTGCGGCACTGCACACAATGTACCCTGAACGGTTTCCAAGCCCGGACTGCCCCCTGTGTGGTGGTTATGCGGACTTCGAGCATGTACTGTGGGGCTGCGCCTCTGCCGGTCCCCCTTTCACCCAAGAGGAAATGAAGCGACTCATTAAGGCCCAGGACCAGACCTCTCAAATCCTGGCAGTCCAGAGGGCCCGCGCGAGGGTCGTCAGGTTTAACCTGATGGTCCCCGAGTGGGCCTAGCCAGGTGACGCTGAGTTTACTCGCGTCTACTGTGGACCGAATAAAGTTGTTTCACTCACTCACTCACGTCCCTGTGAACTCGTCATCGTCGTCGAGTGGGCACTTAATCTCTCGCATGGCCGATTGTCGCCGATGCGCCCGCCTCACTACAGAGGCAAGCCAACAAGAGCGGAAGACTCGCTACGATGGCGTCCCCCGCGTAGTTCACTTCAATACTGGAGACGATGTACTGTTGTGGACTTCAACGCTGGTTCCCGGCCTGTGTGATAAGTTTCACTCACGTTTCATCGGCTCCTACGCTATAGTCAAGCAGACGTCTCCTGTTAACTACCGAGTCAACCCTGTTGTCATGCCTTCCGACAGCCCTTTTCGTGATACGGAGGTTGTTCAGGTGTCACGCTTAAAACCATTCGTGCGACGTACACCAACGTCATATACAGCGCCCAAATTGGCCGCTTCCGCGCGAGGGGGAAATTAGTGTAAGCATAATATTCACAGCGCTTGACACAACGTTACTAGATACTTTTTTCAGTTTGCAAACTGCGGTGCCGCGAGTGTCACCCTTCCCTGTACCGGTCAAAAAAAATTGCCCGCAGCTTCCCTCGGGGGAACACTGAGGAGGATGCGGACCATATAATTGGTTAACGGGGTGTTAAAGTGCGACTTACTTGGGTCGATGGCCAAATTGGTTAACGTGGTTGTAGGAGGGGGTGTTAAATGAGTGAACACGTACACACGTATGCGAAAGGGCGGCGCTGGTCGAAGGGACGTCGATCATTGTGTTTGTGGATTCGTTGGAATTCATTTCACCGCGACCTTGGACGTCGACGCGCCGTACAAACCAACCGACGAGCGGCAACTGAGCGAGTGAGCGCCGACCTTGAGTATATATACAGCACGACGGCGCATGCACTGTCAGCTGTTGAATGTTCTCGAAGCGCGACGCCACATGCGCGTCCACTGGAGAATCAGGAGAATTGTAGATGTCGAACGCGGTGTGTAGAGGAGGAAGGGTGCACAGATGGTGGAGGAGTGAAGCGCGCGCGGTGTGTAGAGGAGGAAGGGATGCACAGATGGTGGAAGAGTGGGCGACGGCGCGACGGCGCATGCGCGCGCGTCAATTGTCGAATGTTCGAGAAGCGGTGCGGACGGCGCACTACAAGGCGCGAGTATAAGATGCTCCGCATCTAAAAGCCGCAAGCGCGCCCCCTCTCGGCGGTGCCCGGACCCACGCCGGCGGAGTTACTGCAGTTGTGTTCATATGCCGGGTGCTGCTTTGTTGCTTTCAAGTGTGCTTCGTAGTCATCGCTGTCACTGAGTCCCAGCAAGATTTATTTCGACGTAACTCGCGTAATGTGTGCTCTGGCTGCAACTTACTACGGTAGCGATCAACGTGGTGCCCGGCGTGGCACCGACGCTGTCAGCGTTGGCGTGATCTGCATGGTGCCGGGTGTTTTTAATGTCTTCAACTCAGTCATCGCTTTCCCTGTGAGCTACACAGCTCACATGTGTCATGTGACAGTTCTTGAATGTGAGAAAACATGCTTCGCTGCTTTGTGACTGGTGCCGAAGTGGGTACGATTCGACGAAATCCGCGGCCGAAAAGAGACATTTTTTCAAGCCTCCCGCTGACGAGGTGCGCTTTCAACTGTGGCGACGGGCTATACCGAGATCGGATAAGGAACTGACAAGCTCTTGCACTGTTTGTGACCTTCACTTCCGAGAGGAAGATATTGCGAAGGACTATGTGCACCACATTCATTGTGACGTAGTTTTCATTCCGCGTGGTAAGTGGGCTCTTAATGAAAATGCTGTGCGGCGCATTTTTCTGGGCTTTACACTTTAACATATCCGGCGTCATTAGATGGCTGTAGTGCGTGGCTCATCGTACAATAATATCGAAGCTTCTACGGGCCTAAACCACGATATGATTATGAGGCACGTCGTAGTGAAGGGCTTCGGAAATTTTAACCACCTGGGGTTTCTCTAACGTGCACCTGAATCGAAGTGCATAGCCCTCTAGCATTTAGACTTAATGCTGTGGCCCACTGTCAATGGTTTTTTTTTTTACATAGGCAATCGAATTTTAAAGAACAGGAACGCAAAAGAGCTGTATGAACAGAAGTCCCGCAAGATTCGGGCATCGCGCTCACGTCTCTGCCTTAGCGGTTCGTCTCACGTCTCTGCCTTAACAGTCTCTGGCTTATCGCCTTAGCGGCTCAACTGGTGATTTACTTGCACACTCGTAATAACCTTCGCTCACCCTCTCGGAAAATAACTCCCATTACACAAAATTAACCGCGTAAATTCCGTTTAACATTGCGCCAAGGCTCCGTTACGATGCGGCGACCGGTCAAATGGCGTCGGAAGCGCCACCTAGAGAGCGGGAAACGAAGGGGGCCGCGTTTCGCCGCCGCATCCCGGCGGAGTTTGCAAACTGAGGTAATCTAGTAACGTTGGCTTGACCTTCATCTCCTTCATCTCTTTATAATCATCATCACGAAAAACGTCGTCTTCGTTCAAAGCGTTGATCAGGTGCTTCGGCCTAATAAACGCCGTCGAGACTCCAACGCTGCTACTGTCTTGCAATATAATTGAAATGCAATACGCTGATAAATCCAATTGGTACCATACCAGAAGACGTTACTTGAGGTATGATAAATTTTTAAAAAAAAACGAAACATATCCACGGAGTGAATGATGATGAGTGGGGCGAAGCGTCCATCAGCCCGTCCATGCTTCCGTCCGTCCGTTCGTTATTGCTTCCGCCCATCCACGTGACCTACCACGCGTCAATCCATGCATCCGTCCATTTATCTGAGCGTCGGTCCGTGAGTCTGTCCATTCATCCGTACGTCCTAGCGTCCACCCCTCCGTCCATACGTCTGTTAGTCTGTATGTCCGTCAGTGCATAAACCTAGTGAACACTCCAAATATCGCATTCTCCCATCTCGCAACCCCTGTGGCACATACCCGCTCTAGAACGCATATGTGCCGCCAGTGGCTTCGTACGTACGTACGTACGTACGTACGTACGTACGTACATACATACATACATACATACATACATACATACATACATACATACATACATACATACATACATACATACATACATACATACATACATACATACATACATACATACATACGGAGTAGCCACAGACCCACGCGATAAGGAGCTTCACCCCTAAAATTACAGCATATCCATGAAGTCAAAGATAATGAGGGGTGCGAAGCGTCCAGAAGTCGGTCCATGCTTCTGTCCGTCCGTTCGTTCTTGCTTCCGTCTATCCGCGCGTCCATTCATCTGTCCGTCTATCCATACTTGGTCCGCCCGTCCATAAGCACACCGGTCTTGTCGTGCATCCGTCCATGCGTCATTTGTCCTTCTGTCCATGCATCCGTGCATCCATCCGTTCCTCCCATGCGTTCATCCGTGTGGTCGTCCGTACACCCGTCTGACCGTCTCTTCGTTCATTCATGCATCCGTTCATCCATCCGTCTGTCCCTCCTTGCGTCAAACAGACAGGCAGACAGACGACGGAGGGACGCAGCCAGCGGATGATTCACAGATTGCCAATAAAAGGTATGATACGCGCAAGATGGCAGCGGCTCTTAAACGAAGGCTTAACCCCGGTGTGCGAGCACGCGAGAAAATTGGAATGTCGTCACACGAAGACGTTGCCGATAGCGTGTTCGTTGGCGGCACCGCACGCTAGGGGGCTCGGTGTAGTAAAATGAAAGCCGTTCTAGCGCGCGCGCACATTTGGAAGGTCGGCTGAATGACAAGGCTGCTTTGCGGCGTGCGTGCAAAGTGGTGGCATAAAGAAAGAAAAAGAGAAGAGAGGACACTCCGCGAAACCTGGCGCCAAAAAGTGCGTCACGACTTTGTAACGAACTAGTGCTCTCACCAAACGTCAGAGGACGCAAGCGCAAAAAAAACAGTTATAATCAATGCAACAGAATTGTTTTTACAAAATAATAATTATACGCCCATATCTGGCATGTTCTTCATACATAAAAACAATTTATTCAACACACCTTACGCGATTAGTTTTCTTCAGCCGTACTGTCACAAACACCATCCACCCAGCGACAAGCCCATGCATGACTGACAGCGGGAAGCTTTCGTCGCATTCGTCAGCGTCGGCTGCGTCGGCGTTTTTAACGTGAGATAACAGGTGAGGCACATTTTGAAGCGAAGCTTGTTGAATGACTTGTTGTTGGGCTTGTTGGGTCATTTTTTCAGAAAACGGTTACACCTGCGCGAATAAGACACCATGCAACAAACATAGAAAGATGCACGCACACATGTTGAGCTTCGTGTGTGTGAGTTGGTTTCTTACGTGGCGTCTCATTCACGCAGTTGTAACCTTTTTCTGAAGCTTGTAAGGACTGGGAGGTTCGCTAAAAAGAAAGTTTGCGGCTCTATGCGGCGGCTAGACGGGAACATTGTGCAACGTATGCAGTATAGCAAAGGCGGCACGGCGTCAAGCCGAGGCGACGCGTGCTGCGTCTGCCACGGACGCGAGCGTCTGTGCGCTGAGCATAGCTGGGCAGCTAGGTCATAGGCTCGGTGGCTCGGTGCAAAATATTGAGAAGCGTTCGCTGGGCCTCGCATGCTTCACGACGCGTTTCCCGAAGGCTCGGAACACGAATAATTCTTGATGTGCCGGAGGCAAATCTTGACTAGCCAAGTGGCCATCATCTTCGTTTCTTCGCTAGCCTTGTGCCACTAGTGCAAGCTGCCCACAAATTTTTTTGACGTTTCCAATATAATTTTACCGCACAAATTTCAAGCACGATTTTTCTTCCCAATGCACTGCTGCGTACGCACGAAAGTGTTCTAATGTTCCCAGGCCGCGATACCATTGCATTACAAGGGATAGCGGCCTGGAAACTTCTGAAGATTTTTGTACGTGGTCTTGACGTCTATCTTTGTAAGTCAGAGTTTTATGGGTCAGGGATGTATCACTGGTTTTGTATTGTGCATCGATCAGCTAATCATTCAAAGTGGTTTGTGGTAGACTTATGACGTGCGCATATCTTTTTCTTAATTTGACAGCGAAGCATTCACTTACTAACATTTTCAGACCGCACTGATGCCATGCCGTCCGGCGGCCAAGCTACAGCAGCTACTACTGTGTATCGTGGTGCTTCAACAATGGCTGAACCCACAAGAAGCCTGGGACGAGTTTCTTCCGCATACCACGGGACGGCAGGTGTGTTGAAGCTTTTGTATGGTTTGCATGTCTTTAGGCTTACTGTTCGTACTTGCTCAGTGAGGGTAACAATGCAAAATCACTATTCAAGCACTTCCTCTTTCATCTGATAATTCATTGCGAATGCAGGATGAAAAAGCATGGATGCAGTATGCTGGACGCGATGATCTCCTGAGTAAGCCGGCCAGCCTATTGTACGCAACGTACAGGGTTTGTAGCAACCATTTTACTGCTCAAAGTTTCATGGACCCTGGGCTTACAAGAATGGCTGTTCCCTGTGTACAACCAGCTGCAACTTGTAAGTGATTGACTGAAACTCAAATATGTGCAATAGCAGCCACTTGTATTGAATCAGTGGCGACAGTTAACCGCGAAGATCTTTGTAGCCGATGGACAAACCTCACTATAGAAGTAACATTTGGAAAGTCTTAAATTTTGTGAATTGTGGGCTATTACCTTCCTAACAGCCGGTTTACATTTCTGTCGTTTTTTGATGCTCTTGACCTGCGCAAGTTGTTTTGAAAGCCTTTAAAGCGCTATTTCACGTTATCTTCAAGCCTGAGTGCACATGTACATATACCTTTCATCAGCGAAAGCTGGCACTGTTGATAATTCCAAAAATCACAAATTATTTGTTTCCTAGTTGGTGCCTTCTCTTTTCTTCCACGTTCGACCAATTTTGGCGTTTGAAAGAGCTGTTTAAGTTTCCCCATGCTACAAGCTTTGTAACTTGTACCAACTGCACATATATGCAGGTTCTCTGAGCGTCGCTTCAAATAGTGACTGTGACATGACTGCAGAAGCTGCACTGCAAGGTGCGGATGAGCTTCAGTTTGTGCTATTTTAAGCCTCTTACTGACACATTGTCGTAATTTCATTTCTTCAGGACCTGCGGTAGAGGCTTCAAAAAGCGGCTCCCACACATTGAGGTGCCCCGATGAGCAGGGTGCGTTCAGTGTCGCGATTTCTTTTTTTTTACCCAAATTGACTGTTGACCAAACCTCTGCAGGTGGCAGCTCCCTTGTAGCTGGTGAAACAACTTCTGCTGACTTTGTGTTGCCGGAGAAAACCTTAACCAGTCATTCAGCTGTCACAAAAGGAACTTGTGTGACCGGTAAGTTGTATGTTCACTTCAACACGAGAGTGGATTGATATAGAGACTTCCGAAGGCCGCTCGCAAGATTGTTCCGACAGCACTGTCCGAGGCACTGAACAAGCTTCACAAGACCTCCCCAAAAGACGTCTCCGCCAACAGCTCCACGCCTGAGTGCCCTAGAGAAAATGGTGACTATGCTTTTATTGCAGCTGTTTTCAATGTGCTATTTTATGTTTAGGACATTCTGAGGAAACTATCCTAAAAGAACACTACGTGTGCACTTACAAAATGTAAGGGTGGGCTCTCAGTGATTTTCATTTTTTGTTTGCAAATTCAACATTGTGAATGGTTTGTTTTTAGGTAGTGGAATCGAAAACTTTGCACCACAGAAAGTTGTGAACCTTGGATCTGAAAGAGCGAGGAAAGTGCTCGTATGGGATTAGTTGTTCTTCGCTTTCACATCCATTTTTTTGTTTATTGCAGTGCGTTCCTGTGTGTCAGCGACAATGTCTCCATCAATGAAGTACAAGCAAACCATTAAACATCTGCAAGCCAAAGTAGCACCACAGCGGAAAACTATCAAAAGACTGCGGAGACAGCCTCACCAAGCACCGTCATCGACTTCAAAGGCCCTTGGAGTTATCCGACCGCACGTCACCGAGGAGGTTTTTAAACTTCTTTCAGCACATGTTCGCTTGCAGGCCCAAACGCAAGGGCAAGCGGTTTCCCTTGTGGTTCAAGAAATTTGCTCTTCACTTAAACTTTCGAGGTCCTCAAGCATACCGATTTCTGGCTCCATATTTTTCTTTGCCTTCCCGGCGTTCATTAAGGAGGTGGCTAGCTAATGTAAAGATAACTGCAGGCACAATTTCAGGAATCCTTTCTTCCTTTGCAACAAATACTCAAGCTTGGAATGAACGGAACCGAGTGTGCGCTTTAGTTTTCGACGAAATAGCACTCAAAAAGAATTTGTACTATGATGCTGTGAGAGACGTTGTTCAAGGTTTTACAGATGATGGCACTCATCGCACTTCAACCATTGCTGATCGAGCACTGGTTTTCTTCTCGTTGGTGTTTCGAAAAAGTGGGTTCGACCGGTTGCTTTTACTATAGGGCACACATAAACACCATCATCTGTTATGCATAGCTTGCTGGTGTCACTCATTTTAGAGCTTAGGAGCATTATTATTGCAGTGAAAGCAGTCATTTGTGACCTGGGCAGTTCAAATGTGAGTTTCGCTAACCAACTAATAGTGACTGTAGCAAAGCCTTTTTTTGAAGTTAATGGTGAGCGGCTGTATTACATGTTTGATGTTCCGCATTTGATTAAAACAACGCGCACTAATGTCCAAGCACACAAGTTATACATTGGGGATGACATTCGTTAACTGGTCGCACGTTGTAAGCCTTTAGCAATCCTCAAATGAGTTGCGGTTGCGATTGGCTCCAAAGTTGACTGAACGGCACGTTCATCAGAAGCCTTTTTCTAATATGAAGTTCAGCAGAGCAACTCAGGTCCTCAGTGCATCAGTTTCGATTGCTATCACGGCAATGGTGTATGCGATGGTGCTGCCTGCCTCGGCCATCACTACAGCTCAATTTTGTGATTTTATGGACAGTATTTTCGATGCCTTCAACAGCTCGAATAAAAAAAGATCTTCGCAAAAGCTGCGGCATGCAATCATGAAAAATGATTCAGAGCTGATTGACTTCCTCCGAAGCCAGCTTCCCTGGATTGCATTATGGCAGTTTGTTGGCAGACGTCAACCACAAACCATCGTAGGTTGGCAAACTACAATTCAGGATATTTGTCAACAATGGGACGACCTCTCCAAAAATTACAATTTTGAAGACCTGTTAACACGCACGCTTCGACAGGATCCTCTGGAGAACATATTTGGCCACATTAGGCAAAAACAGGTTTGCAACACCAACCCCAATGTAGCACAATTTATTTGTGGCCTGAAGCACATCTACATAAGAAAACTCTTCAAGCTGTCAGAATACGGAAATCTCGATGATGATGAATTTGACCTCCTCCAGGAGCAGCTCTCGCCATTCCCCCTCACCAGTGCGTCTCTTGTGGATAATGAGGAGGAGTGTGCACAGCCACAGCCTGACGACTTTCCCGATCTAGACAATCTCTCTGAACTTGCGACCAACATTCACTCCCATATTATCGATGAGTGCGCTACATATTATGCAGCTGGTTTTTTCATCCAACACTTTCTTCGGAATGCATGTGACGGTTTCAGTTGCCCACAGTTACTGAAAGACGACACAGTCGCTTAAGGGTACCCACCAGTATTTTACAATGCTCAAAGCATACCACGTCCCCAGCAAACTTTTTGAGAATCTCACTGTGCCATCAGAAGCAGCTTTTGCATACGTACAACAAGATGAATCTCACTTTCTTGTTATGATTCAGGTCACTGCACATCACCTGAAAGTGTGCGATGTTTTGTATCACCATCTGTCAAGTGTTGGCAATTTTAATTTCTGCTCTGCTGGGTGTCGCGCGAAGTTTCTGAAAATGTTTTGCCGGGTTCGTTTATGTTGGCATGTGCGTTTTGTGAACCGAAACTTAGATAGAGTTAGGTTCCAGTCTTCAATCTCAGGCATACAGCTTGACAAGTTCAAAGGTTAGCAATTAGCAGCGGGTTTACACTAAAGTATTCGAGTTGAGCCGAATCCTGCAATAGCTTTGTTATGTTATTACTTCGTTACAGCAGACTTTACTATGGTCTTATATGCTTATATTCAGCTCAACTGGACTAACCACTTCTTTGTTGCATACATTGTTTTAGTTGTCCGCTATGAGGAGTAGGAACACTGTGTATTTGCTTGAAGTGATTTGCATAACCTTAAAAAGAATGTTGGGTATCCTGTCTGTATTTTTGTAGCAAATGCGGGCGAACTGTACACTTTACTGTGGGTCGCTTGGTCTCTGTGTATGCTTTATCTCTCCAGCTCAAGTAATATATCGATAACAAAACCGCTTGTTGAAATGTCTTCGAGTGGGTAAGGAACATAGTATGAAGTGGGCATGGTTCACGTTATCACGCTTTTCGTATTTTAGCTTCTCATCAACCTCCTCATCTCGCCCATCAAAATTTTCAAAAGAATACCTAAACTTGTAGCGTTTGATGGAGCTGCGGACGCTGCCATTTTATTTTTATATAGCTTGTGAGTGATAACGTACGATGTAGAGCCTTTGTGAAAAATAATGAGCCAAAGTTGTTTCCTTCTGATATTTATTAGCCCTATAATACCCCTCTCGTAGCACCAATTAAGGTCCACCATTCTGGATAAGTGATGACTACAATCTATTTTAGCTCGCAAGCGTCACAGCAACACCCAGACGCAAATCACTTGGGATCTTAAGTTTTTGATGAAGGCGACGCATAAGAAGAGCCACAAGATCTGCCAGTGTTGTAGCGTAAAGTTTGTCTTTCACGTAGTGAGCAAGTTGCAAAGCCCTACCTTTATGAGTACAAGCAGGCATCAAGTCTGCATTTTTTTTTTCATTTTGGGCTAGCTGTTCTTAAGGAAAGCCAGCACACTGCGCCTTTGCCTTTCTGCTATATTGTGTCATGTGGTTTCTGTGCGCTCTTTTTTTCTATGCATTATTTCGGTTAACCCCAGGCGTGATTCGTGACTTCATTGCTGTGTATATGTCACTCTTTCCTTCTTCATTAGCATTGTGCGCTCTGTTTTTGCCATAGATCCTTACTTACCCCCTGGCCCGGCGTGTCATACTTCACCAGCTTCTCGGCTTCTGCCAACTCTAGCGATGTGTGCGTTGTCTGTGTTCTCTCTGTATTTGTTACAATATTTGTTACAATTTATTTGTAAAGCGAGAAGCATTTGTTGTCTACCTTTCTCATATTGTGCTTTTTATATTCTCAGACTCTAGCTTGCCTTTGAATAAAACATTGCGGATACTCTGTCTCTTTGACTGATATATACATTGATCACTTGTTCCAAAAGAAAAACACAAGCGCGATGAATAAAACCGTAGTGAATTATCATTACCTGCATCTCTTTTTATTATAACTTATTTGAAATAAAAATTACGTCACGACCAATTCGCACGAACCATTGAACAAAACAAAACAGGGAATCGCTAAATCAAAACGACCTACAAAAACTATCCATTTGGGCGATGAAAAGTGGTCTGAAATCATGAACTTTCGTCATAGCCAAACGTCGGTTACGCAAAGTAATTCAAAATTTGCGCCAGTGAAACCGAAACAGGAAGCGCACGCCACTTGCTCTCACCAACCACCAGGTGTGCTAGGGTCGATTGGGCCACTGGGGTCTACGGGAGTGTCCACTCTTAACCTTTTTTTTTATTTCTCTATGGTGGTGGCGACTCGCGCTCGAAGACGGAACCCCGATGTGTGAGCGTGTGAGGCAGAAGCGTGCCGTGAAGATGTGCGGTGGCGCCGACAGAATTCCGGCGTAAGGGCAGCTGAAGCGGCGCGTCAGCGGCGTGCGGACCTAGTTCGCTCGTCTCCCCATTATTAACACCGTTGATATGCTGTCATTGTTTAGAGGCGAAGCTCCTTATAGCGACACCCGTTCGTCCCTCGTAGCCGTTGTAGTATGGTGTTAGAAGTATAACATTTTGACCTCCAAGGTGTTGCCGGTGAGATGTTTCTTTTGTGCGTTGTTGAATAATAAAAGATAGTGCTCAATGTACATGCCAATGGCTGCTAAGAGGGAATGAGAGACAGGAGAATTCGGCTTTTAGTTAACACGCACGCTGCTATTTTTTATTGTTCAAAAACGCACAGAAGACAAGAAAGGGTTGCTACGTTATACTTGCTGGGCGTAACCTCGTAGGTTTTAAAAAAGGTTTAGCCAGCGCGTTGGGCCGCAGTGCCATGAATACAGTCAACTACTATATACCATGAACTCGAGGCGGTTAAAGGTGGAAAGTAGACAAGAAGCGCAAGCCGATGAGTGTGCGTGTGCCTCCTCTCGTTCTGTCCTTGGAATATCCGCTGAATGGCGTTGCTTCTATATGGGGAATATATGATGAAAAGTTGTGAGATGGTGGTACTTGAAGTGTTGAATAGGTGGACGAATGGACACACAGATAGATGCATGGACAGACGCACGGATAGCTGCACGGACGGATGGACGCATGGACGGACGCAGGAGCAGATGCATGGATGAAAGCAGGGACGGACGCACAGATGAACGTGTGGACGCACAAACAGACGCACGCATGGATGGGCGGAAGAATGCACAGTTGGCCACACGGACGCACGCATGGATTGACGAAAGCAAGAACCAATGGATGGATGGATGCTTCGCCCCACTATTCGTCATTGATTCCGTGGATATGCTGCCATTTTTTTAGTTATTGATGAAGGCATAACGACTGTTGATTATTACACGCATTTTAGATAACGCGGACGCTTCAAACTAGAGCATGTCGTGTTTTAACTGTTTCAGCAAGATAATTCTGTTTTCAGGTTGTAAACGTTTTATTTAATAAAGAAATCGCTCTGACGCCGTGTGTCATAAATTTTAGAGTTTCTGGTGATCTGAAATTAGTAGAAATAGTCGTGCAAGAGCTTTTCGGGAAGCGATGCACTTGTTCTGGCTAAAAAAGGTGGATGCGTTTTGTTCCATCGAACAAATAGCTTAGTAAGGCTTTGAACGCGATATAAATTTTTCTATAAGGACTGACTACTCACGAATAATGCATGTTTGAATAACAAATACTATGTTGTTCACATATACCAGCATGCATTATTAGGATAGACTTCAATTTTGAGAGCATGAGATTCTTTCCACCAGTTATCATTTGTATAAACGGGCGTTTTTAGCCCAGATATGTTCTAAAGCTTAGTCGAAGGCGCGAAAGGATGGTTAGACAGCTTCCTACCCGAAGTCACGTATGGCGCTGTTTGTTTACCCAGTTCGTTGATACGAATTTAGCCCATAGAGAAATAAAAAAAGGTGTAGAGTGGACACTCCCGTAGACCCCAGCAGCCCATTCGACCCTAGCACACCTGGTGGTTGGTGAGAGCAAGTGGCATGCGGTTCCTGTTTCGGTTTCACTGGCGCAAATTTTGAATTTTTATTTTTTTTATTTTTATTTCGATTAGGTTATAATAAAGAGAGGTGCAGGTAGTGATAATTCACTACGATTTTATTCATCGTGCTTGTTCTTGTTCTTTTGTTCACTTGTTGATCACTTGTTCTTTTGGAACAAGTGATCAATGTATATATCATTCAAAGAGACAGAGTATCCGCAATGTTTTATTCAAAGGCAAGGTAGAGTCTGAGAATATAAAAAGCAAAATATGACAAAGGTAGACAACAAATGCATCTCGCCTTACAAATAAATTGTAACAGATATTGTGACAAATACAGAGAGAAAACAGACAACGCACACATCGTTAGTTGGCAGAAGCCGAGAACCTCGTCAAGTATGACACACCAGGCCCGTGGGTAAGTAAGGATCTATGGCAAAAACACAGCGCACAATGCTGAAGAAGAAGGAAGAAGTGACATATACACAGCAATGAAGTCGCGAATCACGCCTGGGGTTAACCAAAATAATGCATAGAAAAAAAGAGTGCACAGAAACCACACGACACAATATAGCAGAAAGGCAAACCTGCAGTGTACTGGCTGTGCTTAAGAACCGCTAGCCCAAAATGAAAAAAAAAGCAGACTAGATGCCTGCTTGTCCTCAAAAAGGTAGAGCTTTGCAGCTTGCTCACTACGTGAAAGACAAACTTTATGCTACAACAATGGCAGGTCTTGTGGCTCTTCTTATCATCAAAAACTTAAGATCCCAAGTGATTTGCGTCTGGGTGTTGCTGTGACGCTTGCGAGCTAAAATAGAGCGTAGTCATCACTTATCCAGAATTGTGGACCTTAATTGGTGTTACGAGAGCGGTATTACAGGGCTAATAAATAGCAGAAGGAGACCACTTTGGCTCATTATTTTTCGCAAAGGCTCTACATCGTACGTTATCACTCACAAGCTATATAAAAATAAAATGGCAGCGTCCGCAGCCCCATCAAACGCTACAAGTGTGGGTATTCTTTTGAAAATTTTGATGGGCGAGATGAGGAGGTTGATGAGACACTAAAATACAAAAAGCGTGATAACGTGAACTGTGCCCCCTTCAGACTGTGTTCCTTACCCGCTCGAAGACATTTCAACAAGCGGTTTTGTTATCGATATATTACTTGAGCTGGAGAGATAAAGCATACACAGTGACCAAGCGACCCACAGTAGAGTGTACAGTTTGCCCGCATTTGCTATAAAAATACAGACAGGATAACCAACATTCTTTTTAAGGTTATGGAAATCACTTCGAGCGAATACACAGTGTCCCTACTCCTCATAGCGGGTAACCAAAACAATGTATGCAACGAATGAATGGTTAGTTTGGTGAGGCTGGCTCCGCAGTCTTTTGATAGTTTTCCGCTGTGCTGCTACTTTGGCTTGCAGATGTTTAATGGTTTGCTTGTACTTCATTGATGGAGACATTGTCGCTGGCACACAGGAACGCACTGCAATAAACAAAAAAATGGATGTAAAAGCGAAGAACAACTAATCCCATACGAGCACTTTCCTCGCTCTTTCAGACCCAAGGTGCACAACTTTCTGTAGTGCAAAGTTTTCGATTGCACTACCTAAAAACAAACCATTCACAATGTTGACAACGCACAAAAAAAATGAAAATCACTGAGAGCCCACCCTTACATTTTGTAAGTGCACACGTAGTGTCCTTTTGAGGATAGTTTCCTCAGAATGTCCTAAACATAAAATAGCACATTAAAAACAGCTGAAATAAAAGCATAGTCACCATTTTCTCTAGGGCACTCAGACGTAGAGCTGTTGGCGGAGACATCTTCTGGAGCGTCTTGTGAAGCTTGTTCAGTGTCTCGGACAGTGCTGTCGAAACAATCTTGCGAGCGGCCTGCGGAAGTCTCAATATCAATCCACGCTGGTGTTGAAGTGAACATACAACTTACCGGTCACACAAGTTCCTTTTGTGACAGCTGAACGACTGGTTAAGGTTTTCTCCGGCAAGACGAAGTCAACAGAAATTCTTTCACCAGCTACAAGGGAGCTGCCACCTGCAGAGGTTTGGTCAACAGTCAATTCGGGTAAAAAAAAGAAATCGCAACACTGAACGCACCCTTTTCATCGGGGCACCTCAATGTGTGGAAGCCGCTTTTTGAAGCCTCTACCGCAGGTCCTGAAGAAATGAAATTACGACAATGTGTCAGTAAGAGGCTTAAAATAACACAAACTGAAGCTCATCCACACCTTGCAGTGCAGCTTCTGCAGTCATGTCACAGTCACTATTTGAAGCGACGCTCGGAGAACGTGCATATATGTGCAGTTGGTACAAGTGTCACAGAACGAGCGCTAAAAAAAAACGGGCGCGCCGCCAAACGCTTGCGATAACGCGCCCAGAAAGACGCGGCGAGGTCAACGAAAAAAAAAAAGAAAAGAGAAAACAAGCATCCAAGGCTCCCCCGGGCGCGCGACGCCTCTCCTCTCGGAAGCGGCGAAGCTATGAACCTCCTCACCCCACAGCGGCGGCCGGGCAAGCGCTCGATTTTTCCAGAACGAAAGGGGCGTGGTCATACCGAGTTGAATCATCCTCCGGGGAGGGCATTCCAACCGCCTCACTCTCCCCTCAGCTTTCGCCGCGTATCGCGCCGACGAAATGACGAGAAATTTCTGGAAGGTGGCGCGGAAGGTATTTATTCGAGCGGCCGAGACGAGAAATCAGGAGGAGACGGAAGTGAACGCCAGAGCGCGTAGGGATTCCGCCGTGTAGTCGGCGAAGGTTTTGGTCCGTAGGGACGAGGCCGGAGATCAAGAGGATTTCCACCTGAGGGGTGAAGCTCGAGCTACAGGCGAGAGCGTGTGTTTACCGCTATCGAGCGAAGACCCGTGGCAACAGCTGCGGGTGTGAAGCCGACGTGTTCCGGCGAAGAAGTTGAAGTTTGAAGAGTGGCGAATTGAAGACGGGAGGTTTTCTGGAAGAGAAACTTCGAGGGCGCGGAACGACAACAACGCTGGACTTTGAGTGAGTGATTCTCGGAAGAGTATCATTCAGACTTTTGTTCCAAGGACTTTGGACTGAATAGGTTTTATATCTCTTTAGTCTTTAAGGGTCTTGGTTGTTCAATGCATGTGGCTGCATTGTAGTGCGTATTGTTGTCTGTGTCCGTTGTTTCAAGTGTGGTTGATTGTACTGTGTAGTACGTTGTACGTTGTTTGTTTGGTGACGTATTGTATGTAACTATTGTGGAGTGTGCGTTCTTGTGTATTGTTTTCGATCTGCCATTTTTGAGAATATAGTATTTGTTTGGTTTATCGACTCTCGGCTCTGACTTGTTCTTTGGGCCACAGCCGGCGTCCGCTGGCGCGCCAAAAAGGACCACTTCTAAATTGTCCACGCTTTCGTGGTGCGGTTCGGAGGGCCAATACTTCGGCCCTTGGAATTAGCCCGGCGATCGCCTCCCTAATAAACGGGACAGGTGTGACAATTAATCTGGCGTCCGCGACAGGACCTTTCGGTGCACAGTGTGTCCAAAGTAGTGAGAAAGAGCCTCGAGTGTTGATAGTGCTATCGGAACGATTTTGTGTGTTGTTCAGTGTTCTCGTTGACGAGTGCAGTGGAGTGTTCCGATAGACTGACTGAGGCAGATACTTTTTGCACGCGGCAAGGTTTTATTTGCGAGACACTATGGATCTCGAAAAGTTAGTTGCTCTTGGTGAGAAGATGGGTCTTTCGGGTGCCGAACTACGGAAGTGGGTAAGCCAGAAGGAGAAAGAGGCAGCGGAAAGGGCCAGGGAAGAAAAAGCAGCTGAGTTGGAACGAGAGAGGTTGGCGGCAGAGAGGGCCAAGGAAGAAAAAGCAGCTGAGTTGGAGAGAGAGAAGTTGGCAGCCGAAAGGGCGAGAGAAGAAAGAGAAGCGAGGGAGCGACAGCTGAAAGAAGAAAGAGAGCTGCAATTGAAGCTGGAGCTGGAGAAAGAAAGACTGGCAGCGGAGAGGGCGAAAGAAGAAAGAGAGGAAAGGGAATGGCAGCGTCAGCACGAGATGGAACTCGAGCGGCTCCGTTTGCAACAGCGAAGCGAAACTCCCGTCCAAGCTAGAGTTGAAAGCAGCGAACGGGAAGATCACTGCTTTCGCTTGAACCCAAGCAAGCTGCTCGTAGCGTTTGATGAAAGGAAGGACGACCTTGACGCGTACCTTCACCGATTTGAGACGATTGCGAAGAGCCAGAATTGGCCGGAACATCAATGGGCAACTGCTTTGAGTACTTGCTTGAGTGGTGAAGCGCTCAGTGTGTACGGTAGGCTGACGCCGACCGATGCAGCCAACTATGCAAAGGTGAAAGCTGCTTTGCTGAAGCGATTTAGATTTACCGTAGAAGGTTTCCGGGACAGATTTCGGACAGGAAAGCCAGCTGATGGTGAGACGGCTACGCAGTATGCTGCCCGACTTTGCCATTATTTCGACAGATGGATTGAACTTTCAGGGACAGCGCAGGAGTACGATGAGCTTAGAGAGCTGCTAATTAGAGAACAATTTTTTACTAGTTGCCACCCAAGCCTGTCGCTGTACTTGAAAGAGAGGAAGGCTGAGTCACTCTAAGGAATGCTTGAATTGGCTGATCAATTCTTGGAAGCGCAAGGTGGAACTAATTTGGCCAAGGTCAAGAAGGATTGTCCCGATGATTCGAAGAAATTGGCTCCCGAAGAAAAGAAGCGTGCACCAGAGAGCATTCCGCGATGTTTTCTGTGCAACCGAGTGGGTCAACGCGCGAAAAACTGTCGAACGATCTTTACGAGCCCTACGGTTGTAAAATGTTTCAAGTGTGGTCAGACTGGGCACAAAGCAGACGCTTGTCGGAACGGAGTGAGTCAAACTCACCAGGTATCCTGTGTGCAAGCGGCACCGAAACTGATAATAATGCCGTCACTGATGGATTCGTAGAGTTGAAGAATGGGGAGAAAATTCCTATTGTGGGTGCTGTAATGTCAAAACAGCCAGCCGGTGTTACGAAAGGAATGCCAACGCTGCCTGGAAAAGTTGCGGGCAAAAAGATTACAGTGTTAAGGGTACCGGCAGTTCCACTGTTATCGTGCGGAGAGATTTGGTACGGGAAAGTGAGTTAACAGGCAAAACGAAACCGGTTTGCTTAATTGACCGTACAGTTCGGATGCTTCCCGAAGCAGAAATTGAGATTGAAACCCCGTACTTCAGCGGGAAGGTTACTGCTTTATGCATGACGGCCCCCCTGTATGACCTTGTCATCGGAAACATCGACGGGGCGCGAGGGCCGAGTGATCCAGAATGTTTGGGAGAAGACCCGAAGATAGAGCCCTCGCCAACACAGCGGCCGCGAGACACAGTGAAGGAGCAGCCCGTGACGGATCTCACTAGAGCCCAAGGCGAAGCCGCGGCGCAAGAGACAGCGAAGGAGAAGACGATCGTGTCGAATAAGTTCACGGGCCGAGCAACCGGACCTACGTCGGCACGACTTCAACCGACCGACAGTGTAAAGGAGACGGAGTTGGCCAGCTGGGGAAAATGTAGAGGCATGATCAAACGGGTAAATAAACAGACAGGACCCGTCGGATGTAATGACGCGTTAACGGCTGAGACGACGCCTCAGATATCGTCGTTGGAAAGGGCTCGCCGAAAAAGAACGCGGAAACACAAGAAGAGATCGAGCGAGCACCGCAAAAAGGGGCGCAAGCGCTGCTCGAAGCACTCAGGATAAGTGCTGAAGTCGAATCAGAATGTGTTGGGCTGTGCTGAGTGTCATATGTTGTGTTAATGTTGTGTTATCATGTGTCACAAGTGTCGAAGTGTTTGTGCTGTGATGTATAGTATTGGACCATTGTTGTAATGAGAGAACTTTGTACGTTTGTATTGTTTGGAATGTGTGATGAAGTGTTGTAGTCATGTGTCTGTGGTTATATTTCATGGGTTGTGTAATTGAACTACAATGTAAGATTGTATGGAGCGATCTATTGCGAATGTGAAGTGTCATGAGCGACGGTTTGTGTTACAGTCTTTCAGAGTGTGTGGTGACTGTTCGTGCTCGTTTGTGTGGTTTTGGAAATTATGAGATAATATTCTTAAAGTGGGGGGCAGTGTCACAGAACGAGCGCTAAAAAAAACGGGCGCGCCGCCAAACGCTTGCGATAACGCGCCCAGAAAGACGCGGCGAGGTCAACGAAAAAAAAAGAAAAGAGAAAACAAGCATCCAAGGCTCCCCCGGGCGCGCGACGCCTCTCCTCTCGGAAGCGGCGAAGCTATAAACCTCCTCACCCCACAGCGGCGGCCGGGCAAGCGCTCGATTTTTCCAGAACGAAAGGGGCGTGGTCATACCGAGTTGAATCATCCTCCGGGGAGGGCATTCCAACCGCCTCACTCTCCCCTCAGCCTTCGCCGCGTATCGCGCCGACGAAATGACGAGAAATTTCTGGAAGGTGGCGCGGAAGGTATTTAATCGAGCGGCCGAGACGAGAAATCAGGAGGAGACGGAAGTGAACGCCAGAGCGCGTAGGGATTCCGCCGTGTAGTCGGCGAAGGTTTTGGTCCGTAGGGACGAGGCCGGAGATGAAGAGGATTTCCACCTGAGGGGCGAAGCTCGAGCTACAGGCAAGAGCGTGTGTTTACCGCTATCGAGCGAAGACCCGTGGCAACAGCTGCGGGTGTGAAGCCGACGTGTTCCGGCGAAGAAGTTGAAGTTTGAAGAGTGGCGAATTGAAGACGGGAGGTTTCCTGGAAGAGAAACTTCGAGGGCGCGGAACGACAACAACGCTGGACTTTGAGTGAGTGATTCTCGGAAGAGTATCATTCAGACTTTTGTTCCAAGGACTTTGGACTGAATAGGTTTTATATCTCTTTAGTCTTTAAGTGTCTTGGTTGTTCAATGCATGTGACTGCATTGTAGTGCGTATTGTTGTCTGTGTTCGTTGTTTCAATTGTGGTTGATTGTACTGTGTAGTACGTTGTACGTTGTTTGTTTGGTGACGTAGTGTATGTAACTATTGTGGAGTGTGCGTTCTTGTGTATTGTTTTCGATCTGCCATTTTTGAGAATATAGTAATTGTTTGGTTTATCGACTCTCGGCTCTGACTTGTTCTTTGGGCCACAGCCAGCGTCCGCTGGCGCGCCAAAAAGGACCACTTCTAAATTGTCCACGTTTCGTGGTGCGGTTCGGAGGGCCAATACTTCGGCCCTTGGAATTAGCCCGGCGATCGCCTCCCTAATAAACGGGACAGGTGTGACAACAAGTTACAAAGCTTGTAGCATGGGGAAACTTAAACAGCTCTTTCAAATGCGCAAATTGGTCGAACGTGGAGGAAAAGACAAGGCACCAACTAGGAAACAAGTAATTTGTTATTTTTGGAATTATCAACAGGGCCAGCTTTCACCGATGAAAGGTATATTTACATGTGCACTCAGGCTTGAAGATAACGTGAAATAGCCCTTGAAAGTCTTTCAAAACAAGTTGTGCTGGTCAAGAGCATCAAAAAACGACAGAAACGTAAGGCTGCTGTTAGGAAGGTAATAGCCCATAGTTCACAAAATTTAAGACTTTCCAAGTGTTACTTCTACAGTGAGGTTTCTCCACCGGCTACAAAGATCTTCGCGGTTAACTGTCGCCACTAATTCAATACAAGTGTCTGCTATTACACATATTTGAGTTTCAGTCAATTACTTACATGGTGCAGCTGGTTGCACATTGGGAACCGACATTCTTGTAAGCCTTGTGTACCCAGGGTCCATGAAACTTTGAGCAGTAAAATGGTCGCTACAAACCCTGTACGTTGCGTACAATAGGCTGGCCGGCTTACTCAGGAGATCATCGCGTCCAGCATACTGCATCCATGCTTTCATCCTGCATTGGCATTGAACTACCAGCTGAAAGAGGAAGTGCTTGAATAGTGATTTTTTATTGTTACCCTCACTGAGCAAGTACGAACAGTAAGCCTAAAGACATGCAAACCATACAAAAGCTTTAACACACCTGCCGTCTCGTGTTATGCGGAAGAAACTCGTCCCAGGCTTCTTGTAGGTTCTGCCATTGTTGAAGCACCACGATACACAGCAGTAGCTGCCGTAGCTTGGACCGCCGGACGGCATGGCATCAGCGTGGTCTGAAAATGTTAGTAAGTGGATGCTTCGCTGTCAAATTACGAAAAAGATATGTGCACGTCATAAGTGTACCAAGAAACCCCTTTGAATGATTAGCTAATCGATGCACAATACAAAACCAGTGATACATCTCTGACTCATAAACTCTGACTTACAAAGGTAGACGTCAAGACCACGTACAAAGATCTTCAGAAGTTTCCAGGCCGCTATCCCTTGTAATGCAATGGTATCGCGGCCTGGGAACTTTAGAACACCTTCGTGCGTACGCAGTATCAGCACAGTACATTGGGAAGAAAAATCGTAGTTGAAATTTGTGCGGTAAAGTTAGATTGGAAACGTTAAAAAAATTTGTGGGCAGCTTGCACTAGTGGCACAAGGCTGGCGAAGAAACGTAGATGATGGCCACTTGGCTTGTCCAGATTTGCCTCTGGCACACCAAGAATTATTCGTGTTGCGAGCCTTCGGGAAACGCGTCGTGAAGCATGCGAGGCCCAGCGAACGCTTCTCAATATTTTGCACCGAGCCACCGAGCCTATGACCTAGCTGCCCAGCTATGCTCAGCCTACAGACGCTCGCGTCCGTGGCAGACGCAGCACGCGTCGCCTCGGCTTGACGCAATGCCGCCTTTGCTGTACTGCATACGTTGCACAATGTTCCCGTCTAGCCGCCGCATAGAGCCACAAACTTTCTTCTTAGCGAACCTCTCAGTCCTTACAAGCTTCAGAAAAAGGTTACAACTGCGTGAATGAGACGCCACGTAAGAAACAAACTCGCACACACGAAGCGCAACGTGTGTGTGTGTGTGTGTGCATCTTTCTATGTTTGTTGCATGGTGTCTTATTCGCACAGGTGTAACCGTTTTCTGAAAAAAATGACCGAACAAGACCAACAACATGTCATTCAACAAGCTTCGCTTGAAAACGTGCCTCACCTGTTATCTCACGCTTGAAAACGCCGACGCAGCCGACGTTGACGAAAGCGACGAAAGCTTCTCGCTGTCAGTCATGCATGGGCTTGTCGCTGGGTAGATGGTGTTTATGACAGTACGGCTGAAGAAAAATAATCGCGTAAGGTGTGTTAAATAAATTATTTTATGTATAAAGAACATACCTAATTTGGGCGTGTAATTATTATTTTGTAAAAACAATTCTGTTGCATTGATTATAACTGTTTTTTTGCGCTTGCGCCCTCTGACGTTTGATGAGAGCACTAGTTGGTTACGTAATCGTGACGCACTTCCTAAGGCCAGGTTTCGCGGAGTGTCCTCTCTTGTCTTCTTCTTTCTCTATGTTTAGCGTGTCTTTTTATTGAAGTCAAGCGTGTTCTTTAGGATGGCACCAACTAGAAAAAATAAAGTCAGAATAAAGAGATTGTTATGTGTTGTTAATTCAAATTGAACTCGAGCGGCAACGCTGTAATTTACTGTGATTTATAAATAGGTTTACTTGGTGTTGGATATATCACTCTGATACCATGCTGTTTTGCAGCATTATGGTAATCGGCACTTGTTAAACAACTGACCAACAGTGCAAAAAGGCAAAACATGCAAGGGTCGTGTTTGTTCTCTTTTGTTGTTTTAGGTGTTTTACAAACAGACAGTTTTGCGGAAAATTTCCTCGAATAATCTTTATGCTTATCGCGATGTTGATTGCGTGTTGCTTGCTACTTCTAGCCAGAAATTCAGTAATAATTAGTTTCTATACGAAACGCTTATTTTTTTCTGTATGCTACGTTGACGCGGCAACATTGCAATATGTGATGGCCGTACAGCATGGGTCTCAGTTGGCGAGTACTCTGTAAGGACATTTACCAACTTTCTCCAGTGGTATTCATGGTGAAACTTTCCTCCCGTCATAAAAAGGCTTTGCTGAGGAATACGTAAACGTCTGTATATTCTGAGGCTTATCTTCCGACCATCTTAGCATTGTCTACGCTCTCAACAAAGATGACTGCTTTACATTGTGTGACTTCGAATGAACACTTATGGCGAACTCTGGCCAGGATAATGGTGATTTTATGTTCCCGACAATGGTGTCAAGATACGAGTGGTGATGATGATATGTGAGGTTTAACGTCCCAAAACTACATATGATTGACAGACGCCGTTGTGGAGGGCTCCGGCAAGATCGACCACCTGAGGTTTTTTAACCTGCACCCAAATCAGAGCACACGGGCCTACAAAATTTCCACCTCCATCGGAAATGCAGCCGCCGCAGCCGGGATTTGATCCCACGACCTGCGGGTCAGCAGCCAAGTACCTTCACTGGACCACCGCGGCAGTGCAAGATAATGGTGGTTTTATGTTCCTCAGACACTCTCGTCACGTGCCAAATAGCTGAAATGCACAAAAAATTAAAAAAATATTTTTCATTACCTAAAACCGCAACACAGAAACCCAGCCGAGTGTGCTTCTAGGCATGACGTAATCGCTTGCCTGAACCTGCCTTATGACGTCTAATGACCGCCAAATGGCACTACCTGTCCACGCAATACGTGGCGATCGGCCGAATCGCTTACACTGTTATGGCTCACAGCGCAGCATCACTTGCCAACTAACGCACGCCCACCAACACGGAAAAAAATAGCACCCGCACGATCTTTTGCAGGCAAGCAGATGCTGTAGGGGCACATCAGTTCATCAGTTACGTCGGGCAAAACTCAGCGTCACACACACAATGTTGCCATGATTCTGGCAAGCAAAGTGGGCGTTTCAAGGCAAGCTACAAAATTTATATGAATTGAATGTAGGAAACTCTAAAGCCTGCAATTCAGCATGAATGCGGAAACGAGCAGGTGAACCTACTCAGAAGAATCATATTAAGATCCATTGACCTAAAAAAAAACCACCGGAGTCGGCCTTCAAGCACATGGTTGGTCCCTCTCTTTGGTATCCTAATGTAAGTGGTTACAAAGACCACTGCAGGCTGCTTTATTGATAACGCAAATTTTATTAAAACTGCTATGGCTTTCACTCTCCCACCATTTTTGCAGCTCAAAATTCTTGTGAGGGGAAATACGTAACCACACTGGAAGGTGAAATGACGTCGCCAATTCTCGAATATTTGCTGAATATTTTCTAGTCATTGACTTTGTCATCGTTCTTTATATACATGCTCTTTTATCAGCAATATTTTTTGTGTATTGAATTTTAGTTATCGCAAATGTGTCATGAAATTTAAAATATCGATTATTCAATTTCAAGCACAATGTTGAAACTGCTTCCACCCCCCCCCCCCCAACTCGCAAAACGCATCCACTTCAGTCAATTTGTTACGTCAGAATTAAGAAGTTGCAGAACTGCAATTAGGGTACGTCGACGCAAAATGTTTCAAAGAAAATCGAGGTGTCTCGTATGAACAAAGAGACCATTTTTACTTCGGGTGTGATATCTGGTGATCGTTAGCAATTCTCTGTTTCACCAAAGAATGGTGGTTCACGAACGCCAACTTTGTTGTGGTGAAACTTTTTCGCAGTTAAACCCTCATGAAGTGCAAATAACTTTTTTACTTGCCACCACGAAGTAGCACCGCAGTGTTCGCCCCGTAGTTTTACGGAGTACAATTGTAAAAAAAGGGTTTAACTTGTCGTTTTCGTGGGCACAGCAAGAGAAAGAAAGGTAAACGCAAGACACTACAAAAAAAAAAAAACTGGCCATGTTGAATAATTAGGACGACTTGGCTTTTTTTACTGAATTCTACAACATCGCATCTTTTTTAAAAAATTACGTTAGTTTTTCAGTCCAAAATAACGCAGATTAGGCACTTTTCCCGAGTCCGGAATGCTCAGTTAAACTGTCTACTGAATCGGGGCCCTCCATATACATTCTTGATATATCCAACTCCACACGCAGACTTTCAAGAACATCGGTATGCCATAGCCTATCAAGTCCTCATTTTTGCTCATATTAACCACAGTCAATACGTTCATAATAAAATAAACTTCATGAGCTGTATAACATTTAACTTCAGTGTTACTTCATGCATGACAGTTTTACCGTCTCGACCTAGAGTACGTTTTGAAGACGACAGAGACCTGAGAGTCGCAGAAATTTAGTAAAGAAAAATTGTGTCTAAATGAACCCTGAAATAGGTGGTAAGGTATAACTGCAATGGCACTTCTCTCCTGATTTTGCTATGTTTAAAACGGGCACTATATCTCCATATGTCAAGTCCAACTTCTTTGTATGAGTAGTGTTGTAAAGAAAACGAAGTTCACAGGAAGGTCGAAAATATAAAGATGTACCAGCACCGGATAACCTTGTATTAGCGATGTCAAGTGTCTTCATCACTTACCGAAATAGCCAAAGTGGTCCTAACCATTTTTCTCAATAAGCACGTGCACTCTTTGAACGTTAGCACTGTATAAGGAAAACGAAAGAAAAAGAAATAGTGTGATCTCACGTGTCTCTTCATATTCTTTTATCCTTAAAGCAAGTTCCTCGTCATGATGTGGGCTTGTACCAAACAACATAAACAATTTCACATAGTTGTGTTGGCTGTGATTTTCGTCTCCCCACTTCTTTTGCTCTTTACTGAAGTGAAGTTGTGGATGAATGAGAATAAATGAATTTCGCTATGGCTCTGAATTGTACACACAGAAAAAGTTACATCATCACCCACTAAATAAACCATGTCTGTTATTACGAAGCAGTGGCCGCTAACGCTTACACTGGTGGTAGTGTTGACGATGGCGCTTATCGCGGCTTTACGCAGAAGAGAAACCGGGGAAGACGCAAAGCACTCTGTGATCAACCAGTGTTTACTACTGGAACATGTCAATCGCTGCCAATGGGCAATGAAGAATAGAAAACTCTGATTGGACACAACGACCCACAGTCCCCTTTAGGTTAAAACCACGCACGCTGCGAATTGCATTGTTCTACAAGGCACAAGAGGAATTTCCTACCAGCCCCCTTTGGAGGGCGAGATCTGGTGCCTATATATAAACGAGGTGGCCAGTGAATTGTTGTGCAGCATAAGTGGTCGGTTTTTTCAATCAAAAAACTCGCTTGCATGCGCGTCTGTTGGAAAGAATGGCAAACAGCAACTATTGAAACATTCAAACGTTTTTTTTAAGATTCAAGAGAATCTTGTGTTCGAGGCAGTGTCCGTTCAGCGGCGTCAGCACCCATGATGCGCATGCTCAACTCTCCCTCAGTTTTCTCTCCTACGCAAGTTTATGCTCTCTCCTCCTTTCACCTCCTTTCCGTCAGTGGTGCGACGTAGTAAATGATTGCATATAATTCTCTCACACACACACTCTCTCTAAGGGTAAGCCGGTAGGCTGCGAAATAGTCGCGGTGCAATATAAAGTGTGCGTTCATTGTGATAACGTCATGCTCACTCTGTGCAATGATGTGCGAAACGCTATGAACAGCGTCAAGATCAGCGCTAGTTCCAGCTCTAGCACCACTAACGCGGAGCATAGGTAAGCGAGGAAAGCCGAACATAAAAGTTAACGTCGGCAAGTTGACTCCGATCTTCGGGCCAGTGAAGCCGAATGCAAGCATCAATGCCAGATGGAAACTTCTACAGAAGCAGCAAGAGATCGGTGCACTAAAGTCTGTCAGCGAGAACCACCATGGCGGGGCGTACAATTGATACACAAGTTTACGCTGCTCTTCAATTTTAAGGCCGTCGAACTTAGTGAAAACAAACAAGTTAAAATTCAGCTGTTTGCAGACTGCATACTTTACTCAGAAATTCACAGCGAGGTAGATCAGGCTGTCCTGAATTTATCTTTATTCGTTATAGCTTCGTGGTGCTTAGAATGACATATGAACTTCCCCTAATCAAGAAGTTTCGATGGTCATAATACGCAAAAACAGTTCGTTAACCTTTGTATACTGCATGAGCTGTCTTTACCTATCATTTGTTACTGAATATAGGCACCTTGGCCTAGTGATCACTTCGAGCATATGTGCTGATTGATTATTTGTTATGTGATGTTGCACGTCCCAAACCTCCATATGAATATGAGAGATGCCGTAATGGAGGGCTCCGGAAATTTAGACCACCTGGGGTTCCTTAACGTGCACCCAAATCTGAGTATACGGGCATACAGCATGTTTGCCTCCATCGCAAATGCAGCCGCCGCGTGCGAGTTTTGATCCAAAGACCTCCGGGCAAGCAGCCGACTACCTTAGCCACTAGACCACCACGGCGGGGTGGGAATAGGTGTGCCGTGAATGGAATGAAAAGAAGGAAGTTGTGAGAGTTGGGGGTGTTGTTTACGTGATAACAAGAATTGTTTCCAGCTTTCTCGGTCGTAACTGCGCACCAAGACTTAAACGAGTAAATTAACCTCATTGCTCTGCTGAACAACCAACTTGTTTCATTCGTACTTCATTATTAAAAACCTGAGATAACATTATTACAAAAAATCTATTGGAAGCATCTTTGCTGCAGTGTCCTTCGCGTACACTTTGCTGCTCACGTGTATTAACTGAATAAATCTGTCAAAATACAGTCCACATCACCATGCTTGAGCGGAGTCGGAGTCGGCCTTCCAGGAACAGAGGCGATGAGCATTACACGGCACACTTCCTTGGCGCTAACTGAAGCTGCGCATTAAGCTGTAATAATTGGAACACCACTAACGGAGCTCGGAAAGCGACGTGAATAATTTTTGATGATGATATTATCCAGAGAAAATAAATCGTACCCGCTGGTGAAGAAGGCTTTTAATGACCGTGCTCCACTTGTGGGCACAAGGACTTGCTATTGTGCCTAAAATCTTTTCGGCAGCCTGATTGATTTTTCACAGACCGATTCTATTGAATATCGTCTCGTCCTTCGGTTTTCGTGGGCAGAATTATAACTGTACAGAAATAACTATACCTCGCGTATATGCTGCATCGATGTTCCTTGATTTGTGCTAGCTCTCTTGATGTATTGGTGTGCTTCTTGCTTGCATTTTATATAATTGTAAAAAATAAGTGAGTTACTTTCGCCATTCGTCACTTCACGGTCCTTAGAAACTTGCTTGCTTGATTGCTTGATCCTATATACGTTGGCTCGTACCCACTATGGGGCATCGGTCATTAAATTTGAGGTTATTGTATTTGGGAAAACATATCTTCAAATTTTTATGAACAACAATAATTGTTCAGTCATCTAAAGAATATAAGAGTGGGTAATCATAGGGTGAGTTAAGAGTAAAGTAGGTAAATGAGTAATAATTAAAATAAATAAATGAAAGGAAATTTCAAAAGCGTAGGCTTTCATTAGTAGAAAATAAAAAGAAAGAGAAAATATACAAGCAAATCCTTACCGCGGAATATAATATGCAAAGTGGGCCTCATTTTCTTCAGCGTCTCTTCTACAATTTGCGAAAGTTCAAGAAAAGTTAGAGTGGCTTCATGTGAGGTTTTTAATGATTGAAAGTGATAAGTGATATAACGTTGCTTTTAGGTACTGCCTTAGCAGGCTGCATGAATGAATTGCTTGTGACTGGTAATTTCAACTCCATCATGTTACGCGAGAATTTTTCACAGACTCTACCGGTGCTATTCTGTAGGATTGGGTGATTCATAAAAACCTTACCTGTCTAAATGAGAAACAGCTTACATTTATTCGCGGATGAACACGATCGGAGTTCGATCTGCGGTTTCGAAGCTCGTGTGATTCAATAAAGTCTTGGAAAACAATAGATTTCCCTTCAAATAGTGACCATCTTTTTGTATAATATCAAATCGCATGTCCTATAAAATCTCTTGAGCGAATAGAGAAAACATTGAACAATTACAAAACATTTAAAGTCTGCTTTTGTTCTAATATTCGGGCAGGGACTTGTGGTCAACATCAAGACCTTGGCAGAAATATCTGTTTCGCTTTAAAAATCTCCAAGGACGCTTCAAAATTTGTAATTGCTTTGGCGTCAACCAAAAGAGCCCCACCTAGCAGTTGGTGGAATACCGATATCTCACGAGACTAGAGAAAGAGAAAACAGCGGCATGGAAAATACCTATATGTAATCAGTGTCTACAAAATCGGAAGGATTATCAGTTCATTGTGGCAACATTAAAATGCACAGTATCGCAAACGAAAAAGCAGCATGATCAAGAAACTTTCGTGTAGCATTCTAAATCGAACAACAAACATGCTTTATTCAATATATTTTGTGATAGGAACAGGATCCTTATACAAGGAAACGTTGTCTCAGTAGTTCACACCTCAAATGAACAACAGGAGTAATCATTAAATAAATTGGCTGAAGGATTACAAAACAGGTTCTTAACTTGTCTTCCCAATTTTGTTTACGCACCAGTCATCTCTGAGTACACAGAAATGTTGACTTCCGAAATAAATCAGGGTGTGGAAAGATTGCCAAATGCAGCACGAGGCCCCGATGAAATAACAAATGCAATGCTAAAATTACTACACCCGGAATATCCGAATGATCTTCTAGGTCTCGTCAATTATTCTCTTAGAAGAGCATCAATACCTTATGAATGGAAGATTGCAAAAATTATAGCATTGCTTAAAAAACAAGGGACAGGCTATAATCTAGACAAAATACGACTAATAGCCGTATCATCTAATGTAGTAAAACTTATTGAAGGCGCACTTCATGGTCATATATTTAGGTTTAATAATCACAAACAAATGTTGGGTTCTTTTCTATTTCTTTTTAGATTTGGATATTCGATATGGCATGCACATGCAAACAGACATCTGGAAAGTCGCACTCACATTGCTCGTCACAAAAAGCAGTATGTGGCTTAGGTAAAGCTAGACATAAGTAAAGCATACAACTGTGTAGAGTATCCTATCTTCATTATTCAGTTAAGGAGTCATGCGTTTCCACCTTATATTGTACGAGTGATGGAATGTTAAGTGAAAGAGAATTTTATCCTTTTCAAGCCGGTTTCTCTTCCTGTAAGCACAAGCAAACCTGGGGTGTACTTTAGGGGTCAGTACTTGCCCCCGTATTATTCAACATGTTAGTTAGTGCCATCCCCGTTCAGTCAGATGTAAAAATCTGTGTTTATTCCAACGAAATTGCTTTGTATGCAATGACACATGACATCCAGTTTCTTTAAAATATAATGCAAGCATGTCTAAATGAACCTGACTATAGGTTGGATGAATTGATGTTGAGCCTGAATACCGAAAAATGTGTTATTCTTGGTTTCCCGTTCCAGATCCTGTGCACATAATATTAAATAAAAGCTCCAAGATAAACCACAAGTACAATAATTGTAATGCCTTGGAGTTCTGTGTAATGAACATCTCAATTGGCACCCTCACATTAAATAAATCGCGACAAAAGAAGTACGTGCATTGCGCGTGCTGCGGAGGTTGAGCAGCTGTAGATCAGGTTTGAGAACGAAGACACCTTTGACGATATATAAATTGTATGTGTTTAGAAAAAATTTATTGCCACAAACGTCAATAACACTCAACAGAACATTTCCGTCTTAGACATACTCTAACGATGATGACAAGACAGACGTCATTTACATGAACATGGATATGAGATGACGTTGAAAAAACATGTACATTCGATGGTTCACAAAAACACAACCACAAAATACTTCAAGGTAAACAAGAGACAAATAAAACATAAATATGTACATTTTGCATATTTACATGTTGGCATGCCATTTCTGCCGGCGCATCGACAGATCAGCCTACCAATACCAGGCCGGCCGAAAGACAAGTTTCACTCGTCCGTCATAGACCGACACAAAAGGGCAAGACCAGTGCCGAAGAAATTCCTCTTCACCGAGGAAGAAGAGCTCCTCCGACAAAACAGACAGCAGCTCCGAGTACAATCGTTCTAGGATCGGGTAGAGCGCGCGGCGGCGGCGGCCCGCTGCAACCGCCTCGCAGCGGTTGCGCCAGAGGCAGAAAGCGCCGGCAACAATGAGAAGACAAGCGAAGCGGCCTCGCGAACAACGCCCAGAAGAAACGAAGCGATTTACTCTGAGGCAGTGAAATCCGGCATGTACGGCTCTCCAAAAAACGCGAGCAATGATACAATGCCTCAGAAAATGCTGATTTGTTTCCCGAAGGGAGCAGTTCGGACATGTTGCTGACTGGACTATTCTCCACCTTTCGAGGCGGTCGAGAGTGGGAAGTACACCCCATCCCAGGCGCCACATGAAGTCCCGAAGGTGTCCAGGCAGAAAAGAAGCCGTTAAGGAGCTCCAAGACACCCGTCTAGAGCGAGCACGGCGGGCTGGCGGGACCAACGGAAGCAACAAAGCAGCAGTTGTCTCAACTATGTGGTTGTTCAAAACATCTATGCCAGGACAGCTCGACTTGACATGGCGAAAAAATGCAACAGTTGTTGCATAAAACGCAGGAAGTGTTATTGACTGTGGCCCCCTGTTAAGTTGCACATTAGGCATCAAATGGCGAAGGTGAGTACCCAGAAAGTAATATGCAAGCGTTCGTGCGGGAGATTCCTCCCCTTGCACTAGGCGCAAAAGGAAACGCAGTGCCAGCAGCCGACAGCGTATGGACACTGAAGGGAAAGCAAAGCCTCCTTGAGCACGCTGCTGTCCCAGTGCCGCGCGAGAGACCAACTCAGTGCCGCCTGACCAAAAAAAGGAACACAAAGCAGACTGCAGTGATCGCACGATACGTAAAGATGGTTGCACGACGTGAGAAAGGTACCAAATGCGACCGCAAAATACAGTCTGCGCAAGGTACCTCCGCTCAAGAAGCGGGAAGTCAAAATCCCGTGCATCCTGAATTTTCAGTCTTACTTCCTCGAGAGCGTTTAACCAAACAGATTCGCAAATGCCGTAGTGGTTGTATGAAATACCTAAAATACGAAGGGACGCGGCCGGCTGAATGGGAACACCGGCGCTAAGCCTGGAGTTTGGAGAGCCAATGAAGAAATACCGGGATTTGGAGATGTTCAACGCTGCACCTGAAATGTCGCCATACTGGGAAAATACATGCAGGCTGCGTGAAAGGCTATCTTCATCTGAAAGGTACAAGGTTATATCATCAGCGAAAGCTGTGACTTTCACGACACCGCTACCAGGAAGCGCAAGACCCCGGACACGTGAATCCGCGTCAAGAGCACGCAAGTATGGCTCAAGGCTGAGGACAAATAGCACAGGAGACAATGGACATCCCTGACGGACCCCACGTGTTATGGAAAAGGCAGCACTTTCCCAACCATCCAGAACTAGTGTGCTTTTCAGACCAGTGTACGTATTTTTAATCATTTCCACAAACGAATGAGAAAAGCCGAAGGCTGTGAGCACATTAAAGATATACGCGTGCTCTAGTCGGTCAAACGCTTTTTCCTGGTCCAAAGACACAAGGATACCACGCGCAGATCGCGACAAAGTATAAGCTATGATATCCCGTGTGGTATATGACAAGCTGTGTATTTCTCGTCCAAGCACTGATGAAGTCTGGTGATGACCTATTAGGGTGTTCAACAGACCCCTCAAACGTTGAACGGCTACCGCCGCGAATATCTTATAGTCAACGTTGAGGAGCGTGATAGGTCTCCAATCTTCAGGATTAACAGAGGAAGCATCACCCTTTGGAATAAGCACAATGCGTCCATCTCGAAAACTTGATGGAAAGACACCGTCCTCGTAGCATCGCCGGATTACCGCGGTAAATGTAGCACCAATCTCATCCCAAAATGTCAAGTAAAACTCAACAGGTAAACCGTCTGGCCCTGGGGCCGTTCCACGTTTCATAGATTTCAGTGCCGCCTTTACCTCTTCAGCCGACGGAGGGATGTGCAGGCAATCCGCAGCTTCTTGAGGAATACGGGGCAAACTTCTAAGCATTGGCGGTGTTTCATCACAGTTAGTCCGCATGGCCGAACACGACATTGCTTCAAAATGCGCCAAGAAAACAGATCGATCACGCGTAGGAAGCCGCTGCGCAGGTGGTATTTGTGCTGTCATAGAGACAGGTGGCTCTGATTGCCCAAAAAAGGAATGTCTTGCGTAGCGCAGCACCTCGGGATGTGCACATGGGTTGTGTCTACAGCGCCATGCTGCTGCCGCCAGGGACGAAGCAGCAGTCAAGCGCTGAAAGCGTTCACGCAGTTCACGCTGCCACGCTCGCATCAGAGGAGAAGGCGTCTCGGCGCGCAAAGCAATGCGTAACTTCATCGCGGTATCAGCAAGCTCTTCAGAAATGCGTCGACGAAGCGAACGCCCCTCTACTGCGCAGCGCAGGCGCCACTGTGTTTTAAGCGCATCCCAATCTTCAGGACCAGACGCCGTGAGCGACACACGTATTGCGCGTGACAAATCTGATCTTGAGCGCGCGTCCTGCAGGACGCGAACATCAAGACGCCATGGCTTTTCTGAAAAAGAAAATGGTACTTCGAGCTTCAAGACAATAGGTCGATGATCAGATACGTACACAGGAGAAGGTGGGAAGGACAGAACGCATAAATCAGAGACAAACGCCTCTAACGCTCGTGGGATGTAAGCCCGGTCGAGCCTGCTGGAGGATCGTCCACGTCGCCATGTCCAAACAAAGGTATTTCCGTGCACTACATTGTGCGCGTCTAGTAATGAAAAGTGGTGGACAAGGCGGCGAAGCTCGCGCGAATTCCAAGCAGACCGGCCCCAGCCAGGACCGTGTAGATCGATCGGTTCGCGTATTTAGAACGCAGTTGAAGTCGCCAATCAAAATGACATCACGACCGTCATGAAAAAACACATCCAGGTCTCTAAAAAAGTCATTAGACTGTCCAGCTTGCGCTGGCCCATACACACACAGTATCCTTAATCTGAAAGAAAAGTAGCTACAGTCTAAAGCCAAAACCCTGCCCACGCCATCGTAAAAAGCATGATGATCCCTTAATAGAGCTCGGATTAAAAATAATAATACCTACTCCCGTAAAACGAGATGTAGCAAAAGAGAAATAACAATCTAGGTTGAACTTTCGTTTAAAAGCAAGCACGTCGGATAGCGAGAAAAAATTTGTTTCCTGGAGGCACAAAACATCACAATTTGCAGCGCGGGCGACACTAATCACTTCAGCCTGCTTTGCCGGACTGCGAAAACCCTGAACGTTCAATGAAATAATATGCAGTGTAGTAGCCATATTAAAAAGTAAAGACTAACCTGGACGCATAGTTCTAGACGGTGTCCTGGAAAGTGTCCAGGGGACACTTGCTCGACCAAATTACAACGCACTGTTCGACCCTCCAGAAGAGGGTCGAGGTTTTTTGGAGCATTGGGATTTACCATGGCCATCACTGCGTTCATCGGAGCAAGAGCTGGAAGTGTGCCCTCGCTTTGTTTCACGTGGAGCTCCCATTTCAACGTCAAAATCGGCAAGGCTAGACAGTCCGATGCTACTATCCAGTCCCAGGCTGAAGCCGTCTTCCGAAGACGTGTCCTGAGGAGGTAGGGACTGAGCCGCCGGCAAGCTCGGATCCACATTCTTGATGCTGGCAGCACTGTCCGCGTCTCGGCAGGCCGGTGTAGGCACCCTTTGTGTGGGCGATTTTTTACGTGTACGGCGCGATGTCGAAATGGTCGGAGCGGCCGCAACAGAAGAGGCTTTGGTGTTTTCGCCACTGTTTTCCAAAATAACAGGGGTCGTAGGGCCAACTCCAACAGCAGCAGCCTGATAACTGGGGTCATTTGTGCACTGAACATCAAGTGGCGTCATAGAAGAGACGCCGACGCCGTTTTCAGGGCAGTGCGTTGCGTCTTTCGAAGCGCACGATTCCTACACCAGCGGGGAGGCCGACGCGCCAAGCGTCGCATCGACAATCGCGCTTTCGTTGTGCGCTTCGTTTGAAGGAACTTGTAGGGGTGAGGCCATCACAGCGTCGGTGACCTCCTCTGCGTCCCCCGAGTCGGTAGTTGGTTCCGTTGCCGGTGTCAGTGGTGGAAAGGCACCAGCGGCAGCGTCTGAGTAAGAGCGGCGGACAGGGCAAACCACAGTTGGGTGGCCGTCCCCACAGCGTCGACATGGGCGGTCACATCCTTCACTAACGTGACCGTGCACACCGCAGCGACCACAATACGGTGTTGTGCACTGGGCTCGTAGATGGTCCCCTGAGCCGCATCTTCGACATACACGCTGGAGACCACGGTAGTCAAACGTAGCACGGTGACCGAAGATGCGCAGGTAGTTCGGCACAGGATTAGCGGCGTTCATCTCCATTCGAACATATCGCGTTCCAGTGAGTACGCCGCGTCGCCCGCTCATCAAACCACTGGTGACAGTGAGCACCTTGGCATATGGGGATAACGCTTGGACGAGAGCTTCGTCCAAGCGTTGGCAGGAACAGGCAGGCGACGTTGGTCACTTGTGGGCCAACGGGAACGACTTGAACACGCTCGCCGCCAATTACCAGGCAGCCAGCATTGACGATTAGAGACATGGAGGCCATGCTCTTAACGGTGACTTGGAAGTTTCGAGCTCCCTGATGCTGCACGCAGTATACCTCTGAGAGGCCGACTATTGAGGCCGTCGCCTGTGCTTGCAACGTTGTTTTTCCTGGTGCGCCAGCCTGCAAGCTTTGGCCGCTAGTTCTATTGGAAAGACAGGCTCTACAGCTCTGCTTAGGACTTCAAAGTAAACTGCAAATGCAGTCTTAGAACTTGAAGCACGAATACCAACCCTTTCATGTCGCTTTAACATTCTTACCGTACAGTCTCTTTTACGATTATATGAAGCAACCTTTAAACCTGATTAAAATATGTTTATTTCCAATCCTGACATTTTTCTCCGTGCATGCATTGGCCCAGATTTCAAAAACTACAAATGGTATTAAATGCGAAGCATTTCTTAGCGAACCTCAGCGACTTTAAGCGTATCTATCTATCTATCTATCTATCTATCTATCTATCTATCTATCTATCTATCTATCTATCTATCTATCTATCTATCTATCTATCTATCTAGCCGCCTACGACCTTTAGGTCTCCTTGCCATTTCGATAAAGGTAATAATACCAAAGTTGGTATTGCATAACATGACTACATGAACAGCATATCTCACTAGTCATAACATGAAAATCATGACTAGTATGTCATGAATGTCATGATTTACATTTCATGGTCCAGCAGTTCTTGCGGTGGCTTCGTTCACATGGTATGTTGCAAAACTAGTATGGTATGACTTGATTGCATGCCTAACACAAGGAATCGACCCTAACATGAAAATCATGGTATGCGTGTCATGTGTTACCATGGCTACATGCCACGTTTATGATGCGCTCACGGCCGTTTCGCTAGTGTCACATATACCAAATTTGGCATTCCGGTACGTGAATAGATGACGAAGGTATGTGACTGGTGCCAATGTGATAATCATGAGATGTGTGTCCTGTAACAACATGACTATAGGACTCCCCCATGATGCGTTGGCGGCCGTTTCGCTAGCTTCACATGTTCCAAATACGTATTACGCAATGCAAACAGACGACATAGGTAAATGACACATCCGAACATAATAATCATGACATGCTTGTCATGTAACAACAAGACTGCATGCCACACTCATGATGCGCTCGCGGCCATTTCGCTAGCTTCACATCTGCCCAATTTTGTATTACGCGACATCAATGAATGACGAAAGTATGTGACTGGTGCAAACAAGATTATTATGAGATGCGTGTCATGTGGGAACATGACTACATACCACAGTCAAGGCGCCAATACATTTCGACGTGGCGCGGTGTGCGTGCTCGCCGGTGTTCATTTCGTCGCGTCACGCCGGCGTTGCCACGCCAGGCACCGGTCTTGCCATAAACTCGCAGGCGCGCCGCGCTGCGTTGCTTTGGCGCATGCGCGTTTAAGTGCGTCTGGCGTCCCTCCGTCTCGAAAAGAGGGAGACGCAGTGTTGTCTGGCTAACGCGCCGGCGTGAAATGCAGCATGTCACAATTCGTGCCAGTTGCAGTTGGTCCACTCAAACGGACGCTGGTCACGCCGGTCGTGCCTGGCGTCACACTATAAAGTGCTCGCGTTTTGCTAACGTAGCGTCGCAGTGCCCAGTGTGCGCGTGCGCCAACGCTATAGATTAAGAGTATATTGGGCCCTTCAAGACGTGCTCACGGCCGTTTCGATAACTGTACATATACCAAACTGGGTGTTGCGTGACGTCAATGCATGATGAAAGTACATGACTGGTGCTGATAATGATAATGCATGATAATGCTGACACGCGTGGTATGTAAGGAACATGACAACATACCACGCTCATAACATTGTCGCGGCCATTTCTCTAGGTCCAACTATACTAATGTGATATCACATGACGTGAATAGATGACGAAAGTAAATGAACTATCCAAACATAATAATCACGACACGGAAGTCATGCACGGCATCTATCACCTCCACCCTCGTAACACTGTGCTGATTTTAGAGTTACATATCAACCTTCCTCATTCGTGCTTCGCATATCATCAATTCCCGCTGTACGTGGGATATGCCATTTTTTGTTTAATCGTCACTAGAGCCTCTCAATGTACAAGCTCGTGATCTGGGGCCGAATTCACAAAGCTTTCCTTTGGCTACGCATTTTCTTAGCCGAAAATTCTCTTATCTGGAGGGATTACTATAGCGCGGGTATGAATTTAACTTATTTGGCACTTAAGAGGGCAAGGAGGACACACGATAGCCGATGAAAGGACAAGGAAAGAAAGAAGTGTCTGCCAATAATATCAAGGTAGCACGCAAAGCGTCTAGCATCGAGAGTATACGATGAGAGCCAATGATGTGCTATGATGTGCTGCATCTAAGTTTCAGTTCCGCGAGCGTCTGCTACAGCGCTTACAGGATGCCGCGTACGTTGTAATAGACGTTTTGGTGGGCAGTGCAAAAAAAAAACACTCGCCTTTAATCAACGACTGTAGCTAAAAACAATAATTGCTCGTTGGCCTTAAGCCACCGAGCAATCCATGCACTATCTCGTCGAGTACAAGTGAACAACACTCCAGGTGCACCACATAAATGAAACCACACATAAATCGATGCATGCAATGTTTGAAAATGTGCCTCGAATGTCTTCTGCTATTTAACGCGACCAGTTACCTTACATTTCATTGAAGCTGCGCTGCTACTTAACTAATTCGGTGCAATCTAGCATGGTATAGTGGTGAACGTAAGGGTGTTTTGTACCTATAGTCAAAGGTAGCCTTTGTTACAATATTCTTATTACAAGACACATGAGCGACTTTGGTGCCTGCAGACGAATTGTGCGGAAATAGATAACAGCAGTAATCAAATGAAATTGTGAGCGCAATTTCGCTGGTTCCATGCACCACAGCATTTTTATAAAGCCGGAGTGCGAGAACGTGCATACGCTTAGCTTAGGTATATGTCTACGTAAAATGAGGGAGACTCGTCGGGAGGTGTCTCAGTGCTAATGCTTTTCACAAAACACGGTGCAAATATTTCGTCCAGCGTTGTTTGAGTGCGCAAACAAAGCAAGGGACGTGTATACGAGTCTTGAGGTCGAGAGACGTTATCACACGTGCGAAAAGGATGAAAAGAGAGAGAGAGAGACTCTCGTTTCGGCTTCGCGAAAGCTTGAAATTGATAGATAATAAAGGCAATTTTCTGGCCCAGCAGACGTCAGGTAAAGTCTCCGCAAAGCAGCGTCAGATGCTCGGAGAGCATAAAAAAGTGGAGTACGCGTTATATGGGAGTGACAGCCACTCAGAAAGCGAGATGAAGTGTGACGGTCCTTAGATGTGAGAATTATTGCTAATTAGGAGAGTTGAGTTAATGAGCCAAAGCTGTCCTAAATAACGATAATGGAAGCAAACTGAGCATTCTTCTAGTGAAAGCGACACTAGTGACAGTGAATTCATAATAGTTGATTAGCGTTGTCACAGGCCGATATATATTTTTGTTTTCTTATTTATATTTGGCAAACTATGAGAAGGTAGCCTACGTTAGAGCCAGCTATCCCAACGTCATGACAGTAATGTACAAGAATAAATAGCGCACGGTTATACAGTCACACGTGGCGGTTTCTATCTTCTAGTAACCTAGGGCAAACGCATTCTAACTATTTTTTCTATTTTTGACAAAGTTTCACCGTACGTTTTTGCATTTGGCTTCATTCGAAGGAATGACGATATATGAGAAATAGGGCGAATGCAAGCACTGCTGCAGTGGACGAGCAGTTACAGCGCTCAACTACAATCTAGGAGGTACTTGGTTCGATTCGCAGAATCACTGAGCTCTTTTTTTTTTCAGGAGGTCTCCCGGCCTGACATTATGCGTGGTGACGGGTAATAATTGTTTGAGAAGTAGGCTTTCGCACTTGCTTCTTTCACTCCCCTTTTGACCAAAAAGCGCTGTACTGTGCTCCTTCAAAAATTAATCAATTCAGGGTTCATAATTTACTCCTCCATCCTCTATTATCGCAAAAGTGTCCAGTGCTGAAATACCAATATCATACCTGGTATATTACTTTTCACGCGTTTGGATACTCGACCAGCAATCAGTCTTCACGGTGTTTTGAAGAAAATCTACACATGCAGTGAGCTAACTGCTTGCAGCCAAGTTGACTGCCTTTGTAGGGACATGCTTTCGTGCTAATTTGGTGCGCATCATCACATGCAGCAAGACCAAAGAGCACGAACAGTTAGAGCTGACACAAAGTGATTAGTTTGTGCCTTCTCTCCCGCTATCTGTCATGCTGCGCGCTTCAGTGTAATGTCGCTGTCAATGGTTGGTATAAATTATAGCAGTTAATCAAGTTCTGCTGAGAGGGTCCCCTATTGTTCAGAATGGAACAGAACAAAGGCAATTTGATTTGTGTGATAAATAGATACCCTGCTTTTGGTTACTAGGATAAATTTCTAAATTGAAGTCTATTTTCGATTAACAACAGTTCCAGTGCAGATGAAAGGTGCATGGACGAAATTCGTGTATTCAGTTTGACTAGATTTTTTAGCTTAATTGTAATTGCGAACCGGTATAACAGTATGCATAAATATAACACACATATACAACCACGGGTGATAGCTTGTTTATTTTGATTAAAATTGAAAGGTTGAAATCGACATATTCAACCAACGCAATGTGTACGAGATATGCCATGTAGAGTAGCTATGCTCTAAACTAATCTTCGCAGGTTCGTTTCATTTTACCCAATTTCTTGCCCATGACTGTAGGCTGGTAAATGAAGCAACTTCTTCGAACACACATATTCTTTGTAAGGTTACATTTATTTTTATGCAGTACAAAACAGATTGAAATGTATAATGGCTCAAAAGAGAAATAACTAGAAACGAATTCAGCCAAACCATTACCAACCTTACTCACCAAGGATAAACGAATTCTCATTTAAAAGATACATACATACATACATACATACATACATACATACTTATATATACGCACACACACATATACATATGTACTCCCATACATACATACATACCTGGGCGTAAATAATAAAATGAATAGCTATAAAATTACAATTCTAATACACTCATTTTGAATATACTACAGAAAGTAACTTACGAGAGAAATCCACCGGCACTGTTATGTCTGAACACGGCGTTTCTCGAACCATCTCGCAAAAGCTTGATGCATAGTTTTCCGCTGCTGCCCAGTGACAAGCAGTTTTTATAAAAAACACAAGAATAAAGCCCTTGACAATGTCATGCTAAAGAAAAGGGCTGTGCATCAATATTTTGTACATGTCTGCAATATCACTCTGTTTATTTACATAGCTTGGCTCATTCACAACCCACTAACAAAGTTTGTTAGGACACTTGGGATGAAAGTTGGCACAGCGCGAGTAAATTCTAGACAATACATGAATAATACAATTATAAGCTACTAAGCTCCTTGATGCAAACAGTGTTTATATTGACAGCTATAGGTGCCATTTCGTTTCCCCAAAACACTTCTTAAAAGTAGAATCAACTTTATTTAGCTAAAAGTTTTTATTCTGGCGCGTCGTGGTGGCTCAACGGTTGAAGTGACTTTTTCGGCCAAGAAAACAAAGACCAATTATTTTTCCAGTTCGTGAATTCTCCCCATGCTAACATTGAGGCAGCCAGTAGGACTGCTTTTGGAGAGAGGAAACCACCACATTCTTACCAGTTGTGGCCTTGGGTAGGTACTTCACTTGGACAAAAATGATGAAAAACACTCCTCAAGAAGACTTCAAAGTTTGCACATCAACACAGTTCCTATACAGCTGTCTATTAGTCTCCTTGAAAAATATTGAGTTTACAGGTGGGCAAAGACTGTACACTATGTGAGGTGATGCTCCCGTGCACTGCATGTATGTCTTGCTGCTGGCCTCAACTGCGATGTTGCTCAGCACATATGCGTAAAATAACAACTAATACTGTGCCACTGCAGAGTAATTATGTGTCATTTGCATGAAACAGAGACCACAATAAAAGAATATAACAACATTTGCCTTCACAAAGTTCAAAAAAATGTAAATAAATTTCCACAGAGCTTTCACAGTTCATCTGAGGATAGTAATATTGGTTGTAAAC